>MCJB01050179.1:0-35683 GCA_002018475.1 Nicotiana obtusifolia
TCTTACACACATAGAACGACTTACCAAGACCTAATCAGTAGAAAACATGCATAAAATAGAGCAGTAAACTCACCTTTCTTGTTAGATAACTCAGCCCTTGCTTTGGTTCCTCAACTCTAGGGTTTACCTTCAACTAGAACTTGAAAGAGGGGAAAATCGATTAGGGTTTGTGTGGTGTTATTTTGGGGAGGGGTTGCAGGGGTTCTTTTAGGTTTTGAAGCTGTGAAATGATAATGAATTATCAGGCTTTAAAAGCTATTAAAATCCCTCTCTTAACCGACTTGGGGCTTTTAACTTTTAGCCCTAAATTTTGGCAAGTAGGTGATGCACCTACTTGTCACCTACCAGCTTGCGCAGTTCTACGGAAATGCAGTTATCTCAATACTCCGAGATCGTATTGATAAATGGTTTGAAGCATTGGAAACTAGACTCATAGACCTTTAATTTGGTAGGTAGATCACCCCGTAACTCCTTGTAAATTGGGAGAAAATCGCAGAAACATTTGACCTAACGTTTAAGTAAAATTGTGAACCTAAGTTGCGACAACTTTTGTCGACTTTTGTTTCATAACTCGTTTGACTTCAAGACTTATGAAACGGATATCATATCATTCAAATATCTTAAAACATGACATTTTGGTAATGTTAAACACCTCTCGATTTTCCCAAAAACGCGAGTTACAACTTCCTTAACTCGTTTATCCTCTAATACTTGTTAACCGCCCTTATACACCTTTGCATCGTTTAGGACCAATAGGACTAAACTCTTATTATCTCAAAGGTAATTCCCTTCTCAAACCAATGTAGACTATCTTACGATGTAATCTAACACGTACAAATATGGGTTATAACAGGTAGGGCCTTAGTTTCGAAAAGGTCTGGGGTTGGCCTTAATAGGTCTTTACTCCCCTTCGAGTTTCATCAACTCGATACGTCCTTAGCCTTTTAAGAAATCGGGATTTTTCTTAACAGGTCTTATTCCCTTTCGAGTTTCATTAACTCGATACGGCCTTAGCCTTTTAAGGAATCGGGGTCTGCCTTAGTAGGTCTTATTTCCCTTTTGATTTTCATCTGCTCAGTACGGCCTTGGCCTTTTTAAGAAATCGGGGTTTGTCTTAATAGGTCTTATTCCCCTTTGATGAAATTTGATTTTCGGATGAAACTCTGAGCAATGTTAGTTTTTGATCGAACAACGAAAATCGAAATGGCCCTTAGGCTTGGAGACAGGATATCGGTGCAAAATAACTTTTATTAGCATTCAAGTGCTTGTACAATTTTCTTAGGGGATAGATCAATCTACTTGGATACGGTTCTTTTGACCGTTTGACTCTTACATCGATTCCTAATGATCTATGAGAAGTTCCCCCGAATTGAAGTAGCTAAGCAGTCTTCTAATATTTAAGGTCGATCGAAGTTTAGCACTGAACATTGTTGTCTTCGATATGTGACCAGTCTAAGTTAGCACGTTTTCTGGTCGCCTCATAAAAAACCTTGCTGTAAAACCCAATTTGGGACAAAATCGGTCGAAGGAAAAAAGAGTGCAACGCGTGCTTTCAGTCCTAATGTCCTGTGCTTTCCGGCTCGAGGTTACTTCACTTGATACCTGCAAGTGTTAGTAACATAAAACAAACAAACGAAGAATGAAAGATCAACCTCAACAATAGTATCGCTTCAAGTGGTTTATGTTCCAATTGTTCGGCAACTGTTTGCCGTCCATTGTTCCAAGCTTGTATGATCCCTTTCCGGTGATCTTTATGATGGAGTAAGGCCCTTCCCAGTCCGGCCCTAACTTCCCTTCGTTTGGGTATCGAGTATTGGGTGTGATTTTTCTGAGCACTAGGTCTCCGATGTTGAAGTGTCGAAGATGGGTTCTCCGGTTGTAGTACCTTTCAATCTTTTGCTTTTGGGCGGCCAATCGAACAAGGGCTGCTTCTGTTCTTTCATCCAATAATTCCAAATTGGTATTCATAGCCTCGCGATTCGATTCCTCGGTTGCATAGCAGAACCTAATACTCGATTCGCCTACTTCGACCGGTATCAAAGCTTCAGCACCGTACACTAGGGAGAAAGGAGTGGCTCCGGTGCTGGTTTTCTCGGTTGTGTGATACGCCCATATGACTTCAGGCAATGTCTCTTTCCACTTCCCCTTTGCGTCAGTTAATCTCTTTTTGAGATTTCGAAGTATGGTTTTGTTGGTCGATTCAGCTTGTCCATTGCCGCTGGGATGATAGGGTGTCGATAGGATCCTTTTGATCTTGTTATCTTCGAAGAACTTCGTCACTTTGCTGCCGATGAATTGCTTCCCATTATCGCACACGATCTCTGATGGCATCCCAAATTGGCATACGATGTGATCCCATATGAAATCGATCATTTCCTTTCCCCTAACCTTCTCGTATGCCTGCGTTTCAACCCATTTGGAGAAATAGTCAGTCATAAAAAGAATGAATTGAGCCTTACCTGGCGTGTAGGGGAGAGGGCCGACGATGTCGCCATTCCCCATTTCATGAACGGCCATGGCGACAAGACCAAATGCAACGTCTCCCCGGGCTGGTGGATCATCGGTGCGTGTCTTTGGCACTCGTTACACTTGCGAATGAACTCCTTTGTGTCTTTTTTCATATCAATCCAATAATAGCCAGCTCGGATTATTTTTCGGACCAAGGATTCGACGACGGAATGATTCCTGCACGTGCCTTCGTGTATTTCCCTTAAAATATATTCGGTGTCGCCCGGTCCCAGACATATTGCGAGGGGGCCACCGAATGTCCTTCTAAATAAGGTTCCGTCATCGGATAAATAGAACCGAGTTGCCTTTGTGCGCAATGTTCTCGATTCTTTTGGGTTCGAGGGGAGCTTACCGGAGTTGAGATAATCTATATACTTATTCCTCCAATCCCAGGTCAGACTTGTTGAATTAATTTCGGCGTGGCCTTCCTCCACTACCGACCTCAAGAGCTATACGATCTTTTCGGATTCGATCTCATCATCTTTGACCGATGATCCCAAATTGGCGAGGGCATCAGCCTCACTGTTTTCTTCTCGAGGTATGTGTTGCAAGGTCCATTCTTTAAACCTATGCAGCGTGACTTGAAACTTGTCTAAATACCTCCGCATTCGTCCTTCACTGACTTCGGAAGTTCTGTTAGCTTGATTCACCACAAGGAGGGAGTCGCACTTGGCTTCTATTATCTCCGCTCCCAGGTTTTTGGCTAGTTCTAAACCTGCAATCAGAACCTCATACTCCGCTTCGTTGTTAGTTAATTTTACAGTCTTTATAGATTGTCGAATCGTATTCCCAATCGGGGGCTTTAGCACGATACCAAGCCCCGATCCCTTCGCATTCGAGGCGTTGTCTGTGAACAGGGTCCACACTCCCGAAGGAGTCCCCGATTCGGTCATTAGTTCTCTTTCGACCTCGGGTATCAACGACGGCACAAAATCGGCGACGAAATCCGCCAAAACTTGAGACTTAATCGTAGTTTGGGGGCCGATACTCGATATCGTACCTGCTTACTTCGATAGCCCATTTGGCCAATCGGCCGGATAGCTCGGGCTTATGCATTATGTTTCTCAACGGGTAGGTCGTTACGATGCATATGGGATGGCATTAGACGTAGGGTTTCAGTTTCCTGGAGGCACTCAATAAAGCGAGTGCCAGTTTTTCTAAATGAGGGTATCTAGTTTCAGCCTCACCTAATGTTCTGCTAACGTAATAAATAAGAAACAACGTACCTTGTTCTTCTCGAACTAGGACCCCACTTACCGCTACTTCCGAGACGGCAAGGTAGAGGTACAGTCGCTCCCCTATTTTTGGCGTATGCAGCAAAGGTGGGATAGACAGGTACAAGTGCACCTTTCTTTCTTTCATTGGCTCCACTCAAAAGTCACCCAAGTTCTCTCCTTACTTTTTCTAGCGCTCATTTTACAATTAAAGTGCTTTAAGAGGTAAAATGATCAAACTCATGTCAATTAAGAACAAAAATGGTATAGGCTTGAACTGTGGGTGCCAAATAAAAGTCTATAGGATCAAATGGTTAACTAGGGATAAATTTTATTTATAATAACAGTAAAGCTCAACAAGGTCAAAGAAAGCCTAAAATTATTTGTTCAAATACAGCACCACCTAAAATTTCGCTTCAACTCACATACCGGGAAAGCGCGACTGGCGCTCAACCGAGCTCCAGTCAAGCAAGCCTACTTGATGCCTTCTACCCAACCTTATCCATGAACAATATAAGCATTAGTAACAAGAAATAGACATGAGAAGAGTAAAGTGTTCCACATTCTTTTTCCATTACTAAAAGGAGCTTCATTTACAATTTCCAAAAAAATATTACAAGTTCATAATTACGAGGAAAAAACATGTTTGCCAAATACCAACACTTCTAATTCATTACCCAACATCAAACACCACCCACAACATGTCTACGGAGCCTCTAAGTACAATAGAAGAGTATAATGGAAGTGCCGGCGAAAAGGCCCCGACTATACCTCAAAACACGTACAATGTCAAGTGACATAAGGCCCGGAACAGAATAGGGCTCACCAAAACCTGCTGAATAGAGGGTAACTGCTAACGAGGATCAAAGCTACTTGCTGACGAACTACCTGCATCCATTAAAGATGAAGTGCTCCTGGCAAAAGGGACGTTAGTACATATGGAATAGTACTAGTATGTAAAGCTAAATACCCTCTCATGAAATAGAATGCCAATATAAAAAGGGAATAATCATGAAACTAGCAAGTAACAACCAATGATACCCAAATGCAAATTCAAAACGTAAAAGTTTTCAAAATAAGAAATTAACATTTTTGGTTGGGAGATCATCATCATCCGATCATCACACCATACACGAGGCATGGAGTCCGATCACAAACTCGATCGACTGAGCCATTTTTCAACGAATCAATGTGGATTGACATGGTGATGTCAATAAAAGGTGATACTTAGGGTAGGAATCACCATGCGCGCGACATGGCGTCCGATCTCCACCCGTCGGCTCCGTCTCCCCACATATGCCATGCGGGTCGACTTCCAATCCAGGGATAACATAAATATAATCCCAATTAAGGGGAATAATATCAACATATCAATCCCATGCCAATCAAGGGGAATAATCTCAATCCATCCTTACACCGACACGTGTAGTTTCAGGTATGGGTCATTACAACTCACCCTTCCTCGGCTTGCTAATGATACTCCCAAAAATATTTTTGTTTTGCACACAAAGGAAAGAAAAATACAAATACATTCATCTCATAACCTTACATACCACATATAGCTTCACTAGTACTTTCAACTACTCACAATATCATTATTTCATTGGCTCTCTTGACCATACATATGATTTTGCTTTCATGGCACGATGGCCGTATCTCTTATTCCACACTTTCATTTCTTTACTTTCAAGGGTCATCATCATAAACATCAACATATAGAATATTCTGGAAATCATAACTTTAAGTTCATTAGAAATGAAGGCTTTAAACACAATGGGTTTCTTTCCAAAGAATGGAGCAAAATGACTAGCAACTAAAGCACAAGTAAAGAATCATAAACGAGTGATACACCATTTATTCTTGAAATACTTTTTCCAAAAGGGAAATACACAGTTTCAACTCATGAGTATGTAAGGACTCAAAACACATTGGAAATACTTAAAAGCATAGCATGTGATTTACGATTGAAACATGGGTTCAAATCAGAAACATTAGTTAAAACAACGATGTTAGAACATTTTTCCACTAACGGGAGCGTAGTATGATAAGAGAATTTTGAACACGACTTGAGTATATAAGCATTTAAGCAAATCAATTTTCGGAATCAATTTGTAACAGTTGGAATGAGAGTTTGAACAAACCATATTTAGAACTTCCGAGGAACTCATGGATTCCAATTCTAGAAAGAGATTTTAGCCAACATACCTTGATGGAGCTCTTTAGTGATAGTAAAACCTTCCATTACTCTTAAAACTTCAATCTACATCAATATAATTCGATTGGACCAATATTTGTATAAATTTCCAGGTTTTAGGTTTTTTTTTTTTTTGGGCATTTTATCAAACATCTAGAGTGCATAGCATTGTACTACCTCTAGTAATGGTGTTTCTTAATCCAACAATCCCTCCTTCCCACCAACAAGATATAATACAACATCCTTTGAGTACTAACTGCCTTCTTTAGCACCATCATAATCATCAATGAACTCACATCCACCAAATTTCACTAATTAACTCATTACAAAATCTCTACAACACCCAATAATCTAGTTTAAGCATTTATGGCTTCCAAGCACCATCCAATAAGTGCTAATACTTATTTCTTGATCATATATTCACTAGCAATCCATGCATGAGGTTTTATGGTGAAAGATTACCTCTTGTAGACCAAATCTTGAAAGATAACTTTTGGGGTGTTCTTGAGATTTTGATGAAATCCTATGGAATCCAATACAAAACCTTGTTGTAACTAGTGATTGAGAAGTGAAATCATCACAAAGGCACACTTTAAAACTCATCTTAAGTGTGTATTGGAAGCCTTGGCCATATGGGTGATGGAGAGAAAACCCCTAGTCTTGAAATCCTTTTATTTTTCTCTCTCCCTGCTCAGTAATTAATAGGCACAGGTACATTATTTTTCCACGGGTGCTATAGCTATGTGCTATAAGGCTTTAGCTCACTAGTTTGTTAAAAAATTTCTTCTTCCCTCCTGTGCTATAGTTCCCTATGGGGAGATAGTTTACTGTATTTTCTTAAGTTTTATTAATTTAAAATTAGCGTCTAAGTGTTCCCCATTATTACAAAACTCAAAGATTAATAAAATTATTTTCCCCAAGTATCCAAATAAATTTATCCACTCTAGTAATTTCTCATGTGGTTCGGCTAAAAATTAAATTGTATTCCTAAGCTCGAAATTGCTCAAATTATTTATAGAAATTGACGGGGCCTTACACATTAGCCTACCTCGGCACCACAAACCTTGAGCTCTCGGTAAAATTTTACGGGGCCTTATATCCGCTCCCACTATTATGGTAGTTTGAGGATTGGACGAGATATTATAAGGTATATTAAGACTAAATGTTTCCTTCATTTTGGCATGATCTTGTAACTATATGCGTTTGATAACGAGAAATAAAGAGAAGCTCGTATTCCTTATCTTATGTACATTATCCTAGTCTCATAATTTATAGTATTCTCCGTTATCATGACTTTGTATTCAGTTAAGCATTAACTTCTTTTAGTCAAGAGAGCAGAGGACTTAAATATACAATATTACAATATTTCACCACAACCGAGCTATAATTGGTGGGCAGGCCCCTTTGGGAAACCTCTAATCAGATGGTAAGTTATATACCGAGCCTACTGTGGTCGAGCGCTTATGAGCAAGCCTAGAATAGTCGAGATACTGAGTCTAGTATGGCCGAGTGCCTATGAGCAAGCCTACTACAGCCGAGCGCCTATGAGCAAGCCTACTGCCGAGCAGTTACACATACCGTGCCGTAATAAGGCTGGACAATTACTTTACTTACTATATTGAGAGAGTTGAGCCAGTATCAGCTGGTAAGTATATCTTCAAATCATATTTGACTCTCAGTTACTTTCAGTTATTATATTATCAGTTTAGTTTCAGCTTTCAATTATTCTATTGCCTTACATACTCGGTACATCATTTTGTACTGACGTCCCTTTTGCCGGGGACGATGCATTTCATGCGTGCAGGTCTTGATAGACAGTCGGATAGACCTTCCCAATAGACAAAGCCAAACATCAGCTTGATTGATTAGCTCCACTCCCCCGGAGTTACCAGGTCTAGACTTTAGATTCCATTTTGTATAAACATGTTTGATGGGTAGGTCGAGGCCCTATCCCGACCATGATACAATTCTATTATCTCTAGAGGCTTGTAGACGAGTCCTGTATATTTTTTATATTAGTATTGTGGCCTTGCCATCCCTATGTACATGTTTAGTTTTGTATTGATGGTTGGTTCATGACGGCCTCGTCGGCCTACACATTTTTGTATATGAGCTTCTGAGTATGTTTACCTCTCAGATGAGCGAGACATTATTTTCAGATGATTTAGAATATTGCCTCATCATCCTTGATTGGTATTGTTAGCTTACAGGTAGGACTTATCAGCCTAAGTTGAAGGATACCCCTCCAGAGATAACAGTTACAGAGTGGTATGCTAGAGCTGAGTATGGCACTGGGTGCCGACCATGATTCCCTAGGTTTGGGGCGTGACAAACTTGGTATCAGAACAGTTCTGTCCTGGGGAATCTTCTAGTAGAGTCTTGTTTATGTAAGTGTTGTGCACCACATTATATAAAGAGGAAGCTACAAGGCATTTAGGAGTCTGTTACCCTTCTTTTAAATCCAAATCATGCTATAGATATGAGTCATATGAGTTTGAGTTAGGACTATGTTTGCGAATGATACTGAGATGCTTGCAATGTGAAAGATCACAGCTAGCTAGAGGGCTAATACAACAGCAGGTAAGGGCATTAGTAGAGAGAGAGTTCTTAACAACATGGCCAGTTTGAGGCACTATCAGATCGTGCATAACAGAAGTGACAATTTCTTACTTAAGACGCTAAGACGGGGATATCTAACACATCTCGCAAATAGCAGGCCATGGGAGTATCAGAACGTAAATGTATAAGTTTCAATAGGTAAAAGAAGCAAGGTGAAGAAGGGTACGAGGTACCTAGTTAGTGAAGATTATCAGTATTTACAATTCAGGTAGAGAAATATAAGCATTCTGAGTTTACTTTCGACAGTAACAGAGGCATGCACAATTGGCCACACCCATCTCAGTTCTTCCTATGGGAGCTAACATTTATAGTTTAAGAGAAGGATGTGATATCAAAATCCAACTAGGGTTAGAGTAACATAAAACTGTAGATAGATTGTTAGCATTAGCTGACATTTTCGAAGGATATTGCAAATGTGATAATAATTCTCCTTGTGAGACACCCATATGGTGAACCCTATAATAGTACAATTAGATATGAATAATAGAATGTTCAGAGAAATTCAGAAGATAGGAATTGGAATTGTTGAAGGGATAAATATTTACCTTTGTATGGCTCCCGTCCCTAATAAAGAGAGAATGTTAGGCGACCCGAAGAGCCAGTGGCTGAAGCAAGGGGAGCTAAAAGCGAAGAATGTTCTATTGAAGTTTTCAGAATAAGGTAATTGACAAAAACATTAGCAAGAGAATAAGAAAAGAGTAAATGAAGCATTATGAATAAGATGTGATAAATCAAAATATGATAGGATGATAGAGTTTGTAGTCACGTGAAGGAAAAGATAAGAGGAGACAAGCCTTGAGACTATTAAAGAGTATAAGCCATAAAGTCATAGCATCATTTCGAGGAATAAGAGATGACTCCAACGTGATTACCAGAAAGCTATGTTAGACACCCCGGAGTAATAAAAATCAGCATGGGCTAGTAAACAAGATAAACTGAACATGAATTAGGGACCAGAGGATTTTATAATAGTCGACATCGTGGGAATTTCAGAGACCGCGTTCCGACAACAATGGAAACAGAGGAATAACCTTTAAAGGTCATTCAATAAGACGCCTTCCTTTAGCAAGCATTGTGAGCAAAGTTAAGCTAAGGGACTAAGTGTGCCAGTTACACTAGGTGTCACTCTCATGCGTAAGAAATTCAGTTTTCCCTGGTACAGAAGGGTTATTGCAAGGAGATTAAGGGTCATTGGAAATATGGAAAGACACCAAAGATAAAGAGGTAAAACATCTGCATGTAAAACATCATAGCATTAAATGCTATTACTCTCCTAAAGGAGGGAAGATGGTGTGTTATGGTATTAAGTCATAGTTAAGTGGTTCAGATAACTATGGAATGGTAAAGAAAGAATGCGATAAAAAAGTGAAAGGGATGAGATTGAATTTATTCAAATCCTACAGATATGTTACGACTCCAGAACATTATGCAAGCACGACGCCAAGGAGAGGCGGTAAGGGTTCTTGACCAAGATGTTATTGATAAATAAGTGTGAATGGACACTTGATACATAAGGAGCCAGTGTGAGAGGTAAGTTAAGACAAAGGACATAACCTAAGAGAGATTATGCAGAATATAGATGTGAGAATGGACCAATGAGTAGTTAGTAGTTGATTCACGAAGAGCATAGTTATGGCTAGACAAGAGGTCACAGATAAATCAGTAGATAATGCAAGATAAACATATTGAACCACAGCATAGGGAATTCAGTCTTGTAGATACGACATCGTAATCCTTGAGAAATATTCAGATAGGAGTTGGGGTAGTTAAAGGTACCATATAAATGTTACAGAAATAAAAGAGAGTGCCACTAGGGGGACAATCAAAATTTGAGATCAGAAGAAAACCTACAAGCCCAAAGACACGGAGGTAAGTGACTAAGAATAATTATAGGCGAGTAAGAACATCAAAGATTCCTTCGCGTATACGATGTGAGAAGCTTGCAGCTTTACAAGAGTTAGAGTGTCTCCCCTAAATACTACAATGAAAGACTAGATGAGGAAATAAGGAAGAAGGCATCGACATAAGCATAGTCACCTAAAGAAGAAATGATCTTGTAACAACAGTCATATTAGAACATTGTATGCACTCCATAAGAAAGTGACACCTATCATGACTAATGAATGGGAAGTAAAAATCAAAAGTAATACTCGAGATCATATGAGTTACACGAAATTCCAATATGTGTGGGCACTAAGATAAGCCATGTATTCATGCAACAAGTGGCAGAATGACCAGGAAAAGTAATTGTTACATTTAAAGACAATTAAGAAGGCACGGAAGGAATTTATCGATCTATGACCCAGAGTTAGCTACATTATGACCACACTTTAAGATTTTGGAGTATTATCCATGCAGCATATATGTTGACATTCATACGATTATAGTAGACTCTGTTATAAGTTAAAAGAAAGAATTGAGTCCACGCCACACACAGAGGCTTGAATTGTTAGAAGATTATAACATGGATGTTCCATAGCATCCACAAAAGGCAAAAGTAATAACTAATACCCTGAGCTCCAGATTGGAAGATAGCTTAAGCCTACTTAAAGGATGAGATAGAAGAGGAAGCTCGAGAGTTACATCAGCTAAGAAAATCAAGAGTTCGGTTATTAGACCCAGATGATTATAGAAATCCTGACTCGGAATATTACAAAATCACTCATAATAGTAGAAGTACAAGAGAGATAGTACATTGACCATATTCTATAACAGCTCTCCAATAAAGCCACTTAAAAGAGTACCAGCCTTAGATATAACAAAAGATGGAGAAATGACAAGCAAAATATGTGCCCCTAATGTTCCGGGACTCCAAGACATTACTCGTGCAAGGAGCATCATTATTACCATTCGAGTAAAGAACACAAACGACATCAGCGTCATAATCTGGAATACTATAGAAATAAGAAGACATGATCATAGACGAGTGACACCAAGTGGTCGGTAATTCAAAGATGATCGCGGAGTACAAAGTATAACAAGGACGAATGACTCTCCATATCGACCGTTCAGTTCAAAAGTGTCCTTTGGGACAAGCTACTCTAAAATAAAGAAATGTGCTAGCTTTTCCAAAAGTACCATAATTTAAAAGATGTGAGGGAGCTAAGATGTCAAGTCAAGTATAAATTTATACGAGACCGGGATAAGTCAAGAGACTAGAATACGAGGCTGAGAAGTTGAAGCCTATCCTAAATCACTCACTTCTCAAGCAGAGCAGAAATATATGTATATCTCTATACAGGGTGCTACAGAAGGGTTGAATAGCAATGTTACAAGTACCAATATGGTAACTCAGCTTAAGAAAAGTAAAGCGAGAACTATGAGAGCCACGGTGGAGATTGTACTTGGTTCTAAGAGCACCAGAATAAAAAGTATACCATGGCTAAAGGTCGTAGAATACAAATTCCTAAAATACGAACGTATGGAAAGTCATAGACGATTGGGTATTCCTAAATGTGTCACCTACAAAAGGTGTCATGAGATTCGGCAAGAAGGGAAAGATTCGTCCAAGATATATGGGGCCTTATAGAGTCATTCAATGGATAGGCGGAGTTGCTTATGAGCTTGAATTGCCTCTATAGTTAGAGTCAATCCATTATACATGCTACAAAAGTGCATTGGAGACCCTTCACGGGTTATTCTAGTAGATGACATTCAGATTAAAGAGGAGCTACCTTATGAGGAATTTCTAGTGGCTATCTAGATCGACATATCTTTAGGTTTAGGACCAAAAAGTTAGCCTCGGTGAAGGTTTTATGGAAAATCCAGAACATGGAAGAGATGACGTGTGAAGCAGAGGAAGAAATAAAGTCTAATTAGCCCCACCTATTCAAACTGAATATATGTCTCGAGATGCGATATTAAAACCAATAGGTCGTGAGTTGAGATCTTATTTTTGACTTGCATTAGCTATGATTGATGGTCGTGTGAGGCCAAGTGTTGCTATGTATAGACATTGGCCCTGTGTGGCATTTATAGTATATTTTCCGGCTACGTGCAGGTTGATTTTAGTCCATTGTACAGAGGAGACTCTGGTGGAATTTTTATAAGTATCTAAGAGTTAACATTTGGGGATGAATGTCCCTAAGGGGGGAAGGATGTTACACCCCATACTTTCATGTTGAAATGCATCATAAGTGAATAAATATAATCCGGAGAGTTTAAGGACCTTTACAAAGATAAGGATGAGTTCAAACATGTATTAATGAAGTACCAAGAGGGTTGGGAGGTTTAGAAGCTGAACAGATTGAAGAAAATAAGTTTCGTCGAAAGTTGACAAGATGTGAATATTATGACCCGTACGTTTGGGGAGATACTAAGGTGATTAACATGATAAGAACGTTATGTTATGAGTTATTTTAGTTTTATGATAGTTGCGTGTTAAGTTTTGAAGTCAAGCGAGTTAGGAACAAAAGTCAATGAAAGTCATCATAAGTTACGTTCATAATTCTACTGAAATTTGGGTCTAATATAACTAAGATTTTCTCCCAATATACTTGGATTTACGAGGTTATCCACCAACCAAATTTAATATATACAATTCTAGTTTCTCATGCATTAAACCAATAATCGATATGACATTAGAGTAGAGAGATATTCGCCTTTTCGTAGATATGCACAAGAAGCTCCATACGGGACCTACTTAGGCGGTGGTCGACCTACTTCGCTTTAAAATGATTTGGACGACCATTCTTGCTCATTTTTTGACCCAAATTCGTCCCCATACTCCTCATAACCTAAAATGACTCCAAAGGTTCAAAGGTGTTTCCAAAGTGATTACACCATATTTCTTACATCAAAAGTTAGTTATAGTGAAGAACAACACCTCTTTGAGGTTTTGTTGTCATTGAGGATTATTGTGACCAGTGTTTGTCTGAAATTTCAAATGTTTTTCTGCTGGTTTAGGTATGTATAATACTATACTACATGTGCTAGAAGTTGTGTGTATGTTGGTTTCCTTATATGAGCAAGATACTAAAAGTGGAGACTTGAATAGTTTGAGATGTTATCGTTCATAATGGACAATTTTAGAAAGGTTGTTTCCATGAACTTTAAATGGTTGGAAACCTTGGAGAATGACTTGTTCATGATTTTTTTATTATTAATATATTTTCTAAATTTCGAACTTGCCGTTGGTATTGTGAATAAGAAGAGAAAGGACAACATAACAATGGAGAGTTGTACTTGTTGTTGTTGTTGGATTGTTAGGCTGTTTGAGTGTGAATTAGGAGATGAATAAGAGGTTAGAAGTCCTCCAATTGTATTTAATCTCATTCTGGAAATAATGTTAAGCTAATGAATGGATGAAATTTGGGTTAAAGGGTTCAAAAGGGATTCAACCCGAATATGCCGCTCGTGGGATTGCAAAACTATTTTGAACGGCTTATTATGAGTATTGTCGATGTTGTTTGGGCTATTATTGGTTGTTGTAACTTGTGGGAAGTCATATAAATAGGAGAGATTTTGTCCGTTTTATCGTAGAATAAAGTGTGTCATTTAACTACGATAAGTTATGACATTCATATTGTGACGATAGTATTGTTCACTGCTTGTAGACATAGGAGTTACATGTTAAGGTAGCTTGAGGATTGGATGAGATAGTATGAGATATGTTAAGGCTAAATGTTTCCTTAATTTTGGCATGATCCCATAACTACATGCGTTTGATAACGAGACATAAAGAGAAGTTCGTATTCCTAAACTTATGTACATTTTTCTACTCTCATAAGTTAATGTATTCTCCCTTATCGGGACTTTATATTTTGTTAAGTATTAACTTCTTTTAGTCAAGAGACCAGGGGGTCTACATGTGTGTGTATATATATATATATATATATATATATATATATATAGTATTACAGTATTTTCACCACCACCGAGCTATAATCGGTGGCAGGCCCTTAAACCTCTGATCAGATGGTAAGTTATATACCGAGCCTACTGTACCTGAGTGCTAATAAGTGAGCCTAGAATGATCGACATACCAATCCTAGTATGACCGAGAGCCTACGAACGATCCTACTATGGCCGAGCAGTTACATATATCGTGCCTTACATGGCCGGATACCTATTTTACTTGCTATATTAAGAGAGATGAGCCAGTATCTGCAGGTAAGTATATCTTCAGATCACCTTTAACTACCAGTTAGTTTCAGTTATTATATTATTAGTTCAGTTTTAGCTTTCAGTCATTCTATTGCCTTACATACTCAGTACAGTATTTCGTACTAACGTCCCTTTTGCCGAGAATGCTTAATTTCTTGCTTGCAGGTCCGGATAGACAGCCAGATAAACCTTCCTAGTAGACAAATCCAAGCATCAACTTGATTGGTAAGCTCCATTCCCCTGGAGTTACCAGGTATTGACCTTGTAGTCCATTTTGTATATACAAGTTTGATGGGTAGGTCGTGACCCTGTCCTGACCATGATACAGTTCTGTTTTCTCTAGAGGCTTGTACACGAGTCCTTTATATTTTGTATATCGGTATTGTGGCCTTGCCAGTCCTGTGTACATGTCCAGTTTGGTATTGCTGGTTGTATATGAGCTTTTGGGTATGTTTACCCCTCAGATGAGAGAGACGTTATTTTCAGATAATTCAGAATATGGCCTCGTCAGCCTAATTTGAGGGATACCCCTCCAAAGATCAAAGTTACAGAATGGTATGCCCGGACCGAGTATGGCACTGGATGCTGTCCATGCCTCCCCAGTTTTGGGGCATGAAACAAAGAAGCATGATAACAAAACAAGCCATACAATAGCCTAGACTCTACCAGGATCATGAATAATCATGGTGCGTGCAAATGTGCTCGTCACCTCACACATGCATCACCACCAACATATAGCAAACATTATATCCTTCGGGCAAATATCCTCAAGTCAAGCCTAGGAAAGATACTTACCTCAAATGCGTGAGGACTAAAGACTCCAAAAATCCCTTTCCTCTCAAGTTGGCCTGCAAATGGGTCAAAGCTAGCAAAAAATAACTCAATAACATCAAACAAGGCCATAAGAATCAATTCTAAATAATAAAGCTTTAATTTTTATTATTACACAAAGTCAACTAAAAGGTCAATCGGGGCTTGCTTCTCGAAATCCAACAAAACTCATAAATCTCGGCTATTCATTCGAATACGAGTCTAAATACAAAAGTTTCATCCAAATCCGACTCCAAATCGAGGTTCAAATTCACTCTCTAAAATATAGCATAATCCTCACATTCCTCTTTCAAATCCCATAATCTATGTGTAATAATCCATAGGAAGCCAAGATATAATATCAAAATCAAGTAGAAATCACTTACTCTTAGGGTGGTGATGAAATTCTCCCCAAAAATCATAGCTAGCCGAGATCCAAAACTCAAAATACGGTAAAATGAAGTTTAACCCTCAATGATAATATTCTATTAGGGATGTCGCATCTGTGGTCCCCGCTTCCGCTTCTGCAACTTTGCATTTGATACCCAAGATCCGCATGTACGAGCTTCGCTAAAATTCCTAACCACTTGCACTTGCGGCAAAATCTCCACTTCTATGGATCTGCTCCAGTGACCTCAGCGTGCATCTGTCCTCAAAATTCAGCATCTGCGACCTCCCAGACTCAGGACAAACCTTGCTTCTATGATTCCTTCTGGCTTTTGTGCTATCGCAAAAGCGCAACATGCACCACTTCTACGACCTTGCACCTGCGCAAAAGCTCCGCTGGTACGCAACACTAGAACCAACAACTGCCAGCGAACTCTAGTATCTTACTGGGTGGTCCGAAAGCCACCTAAGCCCCTCGAGACTCTGCCCGAGCATACCAACAAGTCTCAAAACATGACAACGACCTACTCGAGGTCTTATAACACACAAAATAACATCGAAACCACAAATTGCACCTCAATTAAAATTGAATGAACTATCCAAACTTCCAACTTCCAATACGCCAAACCACGTCTAACCAACCAGGCCCAAATTTTGCACACAAGCTTCAAATAATAAACAACACCTATTCTAAATTCAGGAACAACAATCCAAACGCAATACCATCAAAGTCAACTCCTGATCAAACTTTACTTTCATGACCATCAAATTTCCAATTTTGACAAATAGAGCCAAAACATCCTAGGAACCTCCAAATCCAAACATGAATGTACGCCTAAGTTCAAAATTACTATATAAATCTATTAGAACCATCAAATAACCAATCCAAGATTTTTCTATAAAAGTCAAACCTTGGTAAACTCGTACAACTTAATCTTCCAATAAAGAAACTAAGTGTTCAATTCACTCCAAACCTTCCCGAAACTAAACTAACCATCTCAAAAAATCACTAAACAACAATCAAGCATATGGGAAGCATCAAATAGGGGAACAAGGCTCAAATAATCAAAATGACCGATATGGTCATTACACAAATGTGGTCCTGAGTATACCAATGTTTTAATGTGTCCAAATGTTTCAGATACTCAATTATAATCAATGTTAAAAGTCCACTCATCCTGTGTGATTTATTAAGAATTGAGCGAAGTGATATTGACAAGGTTATTTCTTTTCGTATTCTCTCATGTATTTTCTATCTTTATTTAAGAGTTCACATGCTCATAGCACATTATCTTTTTAGGAACAGAATGTTACTACCCGTGCAATGATTATTTTGATCGATTCGTCTTCCAATTGGTACTATGTCTATTGTATTTTTGTAACGATCCAACTAGTAATTTTGAGTCTAGAGCTCTTTTTTGTAATTCAAGACTTCAAGTAGGTTTGTTTGATGTTTTATGACTTGCATATATGGTTGGTTTTGACTTTTGATCGGCTCGAAAGAGTTTTGGAAGGAGGGTTCTCCTTTGAAAGCCTTAAGTTGTTGGCGTTGACCAATATTTGACTTTTGAGTAAAAGACTCCACATTAGTATTTTGATAGTTTTGTTAGCCTCATATGATTATTTTGCACTTGTACGTATGTTTGATTTGGATCTGGGGTGACCTGAGGTCATTTCGGCACTTCTAGTCGAAAGTTAGAAATTTGAAGTTTAGAAATTTTGTAATTCTTGATTTGATGTTTGATTCCTTAGGGAAAGTTTATGTTCGGTATATAGACTAGATAGGATGATTGGGGTAGGGTCCCGAGGGGCGGGTGAGTTTCGAGATAGTTTTGGATAATTTCAGGAAGTTCATATTTGACTAGATTTTGATCGTTTTGAGGATATTTCTAAGAGAAAGAAACTTTGGAGCTTTAGAATATCATAGATGAGGTAAGTGTCTTGTCTATCCTTGGTTTGAGGGAATTTTTCCTAATGATTAATATTGTTTGCTACATGCGGAGGTGACGTATACGCGAGGTGACATGGTAGAATTTATGTTTCCTTATACCTTGTTGAACTATGTGATCTTCTTGACTTATGTTTCATTTGAATTTCATGACTACATGAATACAATATCCATGCTAGAGATCATGTCTTAACTTGTAATTCTTAATTGACCATGTTGGACTATTATTGAGGGTGTTAATACACTTGGTTTGGCTATAGCCATACTTGATGTCATGAATACATATCTACACCTATTGTTCTTGTGATACTTGGGCTTACTTATTCATGTTAAAGATCATGTATAGACTTTGTTATGATATTTGGCACGATGAGTGTTTCTGTACGATTTGATATGATATTGACACAATGGACACGTTTGTGAGACTTGGTATGATATTGGCACGATAGATGTTTTCGTGCAGTGAGAATGAGAGTTGGGCTTCACTTTATGTTTATTCATCCCTCATACACGTACATTCTACCTTGTTTTTACTATTACATCTATGTATCTTACCTGATTTGTGACTGTTACATACATATAGATCCTTCCTTATTTATTATTGTTGCTTGCATGTATTCTATCTGGCTATCACAGTTATATCTATGTCTTCTATCATGTTTGCTATTGTTACATCTAAGTCTTTTACCGTATTTTCTATTGTTATATCTATGTCTTCTACCGTATTTGCTACTATTACATCTATATCTTCTAACGTATTTGCTAGTATTACATCTATGTCTTCTACAGTGTTTGCTAATTTTACCTTGGATGATGTTGTTACATCTATGTTCCCTCTCTTGTTTTTCACTATTACACATATGCCTTTCGCCTTGTTTTTGGTGTTACCTTGTTGGTCGTTAGTTTTGTTTGTTACTGCTTTGTTATGGATTGATGTAGTGGGATCAGATTGCATGCTGCAATGGTATTGGATCGGGTTGCACGCTGTAAAAGTATGGTCATTGGATCGGGTTGTATGCTGTAATATCATTATTATGATTAGATAGGGTTATACGCCGCAACAACATATGCTGGGATCGGGTTGCTTGTCTCAACGGTATTATGTATTTGTTAAATTGAGTTGTTGACATATGTTATACATATCTATGCATTCCTACATGAAACCTACATGAATATATCTCCACATGCTTTTAGGGACTTCTTGGTGAATTGTTGGATACTTGAAAGGTGTCGGATTGATGTAAAGAAAGAGTCTTCTTATACCTTGATATAAGGAACTCATGTAAGGGCCATCATGTAGTGCTAATTGGTAATTGGTGTTTGGATCTCATTCATGTATAGATACACTATACTCAAGTAAAAGTGTTTAAGTTAATGCTACTTGGTGCCTATCTCCTTTGTGTGCGGATTCGTGCAGCAGTGTATGCTTGGGCCGAGTTATTTGGAAAAGCATGTTCTTAATTTATTCCATTAATGTGCACTTTATTATTGACATGAATTGTTTCTTGGGCTTGTTTCTGGTTATCTTTCACCCTGTTAGTTTCATTCTTATAAACTGCACAGGATATTAAATGAGTATCTTTTGTCTTAAAACCTCGCCACTACTTTACTGATGCTAGTCAAGATACGTAACTAAGTACATGAGATCGGTTGTACTCATACTATACTTTTGTACCCTAAGTGCGTATTTTGGAGCTATGTGGCTATGGAGTTCGAGGATGAGCATTGAAGACTTTAGCGTTCCAGCCATTAGCTGCCATCTTGTTCATGACAGTTTAGAATTGTGAATTCTGTCTTTGTATTTTCAAACAGATAATGTATTTATTCTTTCTGACATTGTAAAATTTCAAATCTTAGTTGCTCATGACTCATCCTCGAACTCTACAGTGGCATAGATATAAAATCTATATGCAAGGTGCAGAAGTGTAGTATGGGTACAACCGATCCCATGTACTCAGAGAAGTAGTAACGCGATTTTTAGGCCAAAAGATACTCACTTTACATAACCTGGGCAACTCAATAACATGTACAATACAGAAAAATAATCCAAAAAAGAGAGTTACAAAATCACGAATATAATAGTAAAGATGCTGAACTGGGTAGGGGAAATAAATAAACTCGTCCAAATAAATAAATCAAGCAAATGCAACTTGCACCAGCCCCACTCACAAAGAGACATGCACCAAATACTACATACTCAAATACTCATACATGGTTGTAAGCCTATGCCCGATATGATCCAATTCCATATTAATTGCCATATAACATGTTTGGGAGAACCTTACAAGAATCCAATGCATCAATTCTTGATGACAACTTCCTTTGTGCGTCAATCCATTACGCTATCAAAAAACTCAACAATACTTGAGATATCAACTCAACATAGGTACTTACATCTTATTAACCAAATCGTCAAATAACAATAGAGACGTAGATTAGCATGTTAGATGCAACATAAAAACATGTGAAATGCATGGCAAAACATAAAGAGTTCACTTGAATAATAAAGATAACACCCAAATTTGATAGCAAGTCATCAAATAGAAACTCAAACATATGACACCTCGTGCCCACATTCTTGACACAATAACAATATCTACCCTTGTCACTCCGCACCTGATACAATAGTAGTATCCACCATTATCGCTCTGCCTTGACACAATAGCAATATCCACCCATATCGATCCGTCCTAACACAATAGCAATATCCACCCTTTTGCTCCGTACCGAACAATATAACAATATCAATCACAATTGCACAGTAAAAATGTCTTGCGATCCACCCAACATATTCATACGTGCCATAATCACAATAATGCAAGATAGCAAATTATCATCAAGAGGCATATCCTCATAACTCATCAATAAAGTGCACAAGGACATGATAACAATAAAATGCGGATGGGGTTCAACATTAAAACATGATTATGGCTAAGTCAATTTATCAATGGTTCCACAAATGTCCATCTTGGCAAGATAGGAATAATGATCTTAAAACATGATCTTTAGCATGAAAAGATAAGACACATAGGCACACAAATGATGGCACATGTATCATTGAGAGTACATGTTCAGATCAAGGTACACCACAAGAACAACAAGTACGGTGTGTGTTATAATATACATATGACTACGTCCGAGACGAAGTATATCAGTATTCTTACTTTAGTTCATCATGTAAATATAAGGCACCAATACCCTTTACATTAGCTCTAATATGATTTGTTTTGCTCATGTAGTCAATTAATTAATTAACTCATAGAATTAAGTAGAACACACAACCAAATGAGGCATTGAGTAATCTAGAATCCACCCCGAGCATGAATACGATGAAACGTGTATATACGGTTTTCACATCATATATAGATCACCCCCGCATATAGCAAATAATACCTTTATTGGGAAAGATTCTCTCAACCAAATCTAGGCAAGACACTTACCTCATTCAAGCAAATCCAAAGCTCCAAAATTGCCTTTTCTTGAGAAATCACATCTAACCGGCTCAATTCTCGCCAAACATTAACCAAGGAAGTCAACCAACAACATAGGAAGTAATCCCAATCAATAAAGCCTCTATTTTTGAAGAATTTCCCAAAATTCAACCGTGGTCTTGTGTGCCTGAAACCCGAAATCAATACCAAAATCTGACGACCCATAACCCGTTGAGTCCAAATATGTGATTAGATTCCAAAATCGAGTCCAAATTGTAACCCAAATTTGAAATAATCATTTCCAAAATCTGTGTTTATGCTCCTGCTGTTGAGTTAGTTTTGATAGCGAGGGAGTTTCTAGATGTGTTTCCAGCAGACCTACCAGGCATGAAACCCGATAGGGATATTGATTTTAGTATTGACTTGGTGCCTGGTACTCAGCCCATATCTATTCCACCGTATCGCAAAGCTCCAGCAGAGTTGAAGGAATTCAAAGAACAATTGCAAGAGTTGCTGGATAAGGAGTTCATCAGGCCTAGTGTATCACTGTGGGGTGCATCGGTATTGTTTGTGAAGAAGAATGATGGTTCAATGAGGATGTGTATTTACTACATGCAATTAAACAATTTTACCATCATGAACAAGTATCCATTGCCTCGTATTAGTGACTTATTTGACTAGCTTCAGGGTGCTAGGGTGTTCTCCAAGATTGATTCGAGATTGGTGTATCACTATTTGAATATCAGGGCCTCGGACATTCCCAAGATGACTTTCATGACTCATTATGGGAATTATGAGTTTTTGGTGATGTCTTTTGGTTTGACTAATGTCCCAACAGCCTTCGTGCATTTGATGAACAATGTGTTCCAGTCGTATTTGGATTCTTTTGTCATTGTGTTCATTGATGATATCTTGGTGTATTCTCGTAGTGTTGAGGAGCACGAGTGGCATTTGAGGGTTGTGCTTCAGATTTTGATGGAGAAGAGGTTGTATGATAAGTTCTCCAAGTGTGAGTTCTGGCTGGACTCGGTGACATTCTTGAGTCACGTGGTATCTAGTGATGGGATTAAGGTGGACCCGAAGAAGATTGAGGTAGTTTAGAGTAAGCCTAGACCTTCTACTGCTACTAAGATTAGGAGTTTCTTAGGCCTGGATGGGTGTAATCGGCGCTTTGTGTGTGTGTGTGTGTAGGGGGGGGGGGTTATCTATTATAGCCCTATTGACTTAGCTGACTTAAAAGGGCGCTCTGTTCAGGTGGTAAGACGAGTGTGAGGAGATATTTCAGAAGGTCAAGACGACATTGACTACGACTCCAGTGTTGGTTTTGCCTTCAGGATCGGGATCATATACGGTCTATTTTGATGCTTCGAGGGTTGGACTTTGATGTGTATTGATGCAGGACGGTTGGGTAATTGCTTATGTGTCGTGCCAACTAAAGCCCCATGAGAAGAATTATCCCGTGCATGATTTGGAGTTAGCTACTATTGTACACGTGCTCAAGATTCGGAGGCATTACTTATATGGCATGTTTTGTGAGGTATATACGGACCACATGAGTCTTTAACATTTGTTTTAAACTGAAAGATTTTGAATCTGAGGCAGCATAGATGGTTGGAACCGTTGAAGGACTATGATATCACCATTCTTTATCATCTGGGGAAAACTAATGTAGTAGCTGATGCCTTGAGTAGAAAGTTAGAGAGCATGGAGAGTTTGACATTTATTCCAATCATATAGAGACTGTTAGCTATGGATATTCAGGCTTTGGCCAATAAGTTCATGAGGTTGGATTTTTTAAAGCCTAGTAGGTACTTTCCTGTGTTGTGTCACAGTCGTCTTTGTTTGAGCACATTAAGGCACGCCAGTATGATGATCCCCACTTGCCTGTCCTTAAGGACATGGTGCAGCGAGTTGGTGCTAAGGATGTGACTCTTTGGGATGATGGGGTATTGAGGTTTCAGGGTCGGATCTGTGTTCTGAAGGTTGATGGTTTGAGGGAGTTGATTCTTGAGGAGGCTCACAGTTCGCGGCATTCTATTCACCTAAGTGTTACAAAGATGTATTGTAATTTGAAGCAGTATTATTGGTGGAGAAGGATGAAGAAGAACATTTTTGAGAATGTTGGGGGATTTTTGAATTGTCAGCAGGTCAAGTGTGAGCATCAGAAATCGCGTGGTTTTCTTCAAAAGTTCGATATATCGGAGTTGAAGAGTGAGCTACCACTATGTGTAGTTGGGTTGCCACAGAACTTGAGGAGATTCGATGTTGTGTGGGTCATTATGGACACACCGACCAAGTCTGCACATTTTATTCCGATCATGACTTCCTAAACTTCTGAGTAGTTGGCTCGGATTTACCTTAGATAGATTATTTGCATGCGTGGTGTGGCTGTATATATTATCTCGGATCAAGGCACTCAGTTTACATCACATTTTTGGAGAGTGGTGTAGCGTGAGTTCGGGACTTAGGTTGAGTTGCGTACAACATTTCATCCTCAGATGGGCGGCTAGTCCGAGTGGACCATTCAAATGTTGAAGGATATGTTGAGAGCCTGCATCATTGATTTTGGAGGCTAGTGGGATCAGTTTCTTCCATTATTAGAGTTCTCCAATAAGACAACTACCAGTCGAGTATCCACATGGTCCCGTACGAGGCCTTATAAAGAAGATGATGTCGTTCTCCGGTTGGTTGGTTTGAGCCAGGGGAGGCTAGGTTGTTGGGCACTAATCTAAGTTCGTGATGCTTTGGAGGTGAAGTTGGTTCACGAGAGGCTTCGCACTTACCAGTCCAAACATAAGAGTTATGCTGATAGGAAGGTTCGCTATATAGCTTTCATGGAGGGTGGGAGGGTTTCTCTCAGAGTTTCGCCTATGAAGGGCATGATGGGATTTGGGAAGAATGGCAAGTTGAGCCCTCGGTACATTATTACATTTGAGGTTTTGGAGAGAGTAGGTGAGGTGGCTTACATGCTTGCTTTGCCACCTAGCTTGTTGGGTGTTGTTGACAACTAATTTTGGACCTCGCCTTTTAAATTAATTTACTATGCTTCCTGATCAATAATAATTTAATATAGTGTATTTTTAAATCATCTTTAGAAGAATTATTTAAATTAATTATTACATATTTTTCTAAAATAAACACATATAATAATAACAATAATAGCAATAATAGCTGTCAACATTAATCATATTCTTATAACAACAATTAACCCTAAGCATTATGATCATATCACCATTACTTTCAAATAAACTAATTAATCAGCCATGCGTAATATCTAATATATGTACAAATTTTGAGTTCCTTAAAATATAAAACTAACACATAAATACATATACACATTAGCTTGCTTTCCTTGAGCCTCTTGCTTTGTTCATTTACACTGTGAACCACCAAGTATTCTTTCCATTTTTGGTAAAAAATTTGACACCAGTCGTGTTCTTCCATGATACTTTGTATATTCCAAAAGAGCTCTCTATCAAGTTCAGGGTATATATGCAATTTTTAATTTTCTAGCCAAAACACTTCTACAGGTCCAATAAAGTGGAGCAATACACCTTTGACCATCCAGGCCCAAGACTAAACCAGCACCCCTATCTACTGGCAATCCTCGCCATCCCACCTCCGCCAATGGCATTGTGCCACATCGTCCAACTCAAACCCCTCATAAAATAAATACACTTACTAGTGACCATAGATCAAATTTACCAATAGCCAGGATTAATCTTACTTTCCTTTAAAAATTAATTCTGTTAGCATTAATCTCACCCGTTGGATCAAGGTTTATTTAATTCCCACAAATCTATTTATTCATTTTTTTATTTGAAATTTTCATAGCCATTGATCAAACTCATCTAACAGCTCACATTCAGTTAGCCTCTTCATTACCTAACATCCCCAAACCCTAATCATTCTCTCAAAACACCAGTCGTCCCCCTTCCCATTTCTTCTCATCTCTGTCGTCTCATTCTCCACTATCACAAATCTGAACCTTAGTAAAATTGGCGCAACACCGGCTGCTACTCCTTCCTCATCATCTCTCACTTCTCTCGGAGGCGGGAATCCGGCTACCTTTCCTCTGTCTTCCCATTTCCACCCCTTGACCCGCCTTTGAAACCCTAAGCCCCAAAATGAGAACTTCAAACTCATCATCATGACGACCCCCTAAAGATCCAAAAACACCTCATCATTCAAATTCTCACAATATAATCTCCCTTAAAACTCCACATGTATCCCAGGATCGAGACAAATTCTCAGAGATTTTCGGGAATCCTTTACCTTATCATGACCTATAAAGATCTAGAGGTTAAATGCAAAATTCGTTGGGTAAAACTCATATCCAAAGGATCAAAATCAGTTAATGCTTCAAACGACTAGTCTCTTCATCATTTTGGGGATGGTAAATTCTTCACCTCTTTTCCCTCTGATTTTTTCCTATGTTCCCCTATTTCCATCAAGGTTCATCGTCGCAATCTCGTCACTTCTTTGTCATCTTTGTTCAACTTTGGAGTTCAAATTTCAAACCCTAGAAACCCTAAACTTTGGCTATAAATACTGGGCTTTAATGTCCTCAACAACTAAGAATTAAAATGCTACTGATGCCTAGAGTCAATTTATAATAAAATTTAAAAGTCTGTGACTTTGATTCTCACTGCTTTCTTTTTCTTCTCTTATGTCCTAGTCGAATTCTTACTTGAGTTTCATTCCGGAGACAATACTTTGATGACTCGATTCGATGCCTTGGTTTGTTGTCCCGAAAAATGATAGTACTTGTTTACTTCTACATATCCCAATTTGTTTAGACTTGTGAGCATGTTGAATATGCATTAACAGCTTTCATGTTTGGCTGATATAGTATTTGTTTGACAGTTTCATTTAGATATCCATGCCTTTCATGTTGATATCCACTTTTTGAGATTTGAATTTGTTGAAATTGCCTATAAAGCTTGCTGCAAAGTTTGGTTGTCCAATATATTAGAAACTATGTCTCAAGACTCATCTTTATCTACTTATTAAACTTTCTGACACGAATGCTCACTTCTCAACTAGGATTTGTTTTTAGATTTAGTCGTTCTTCTTCTATCTAAAATATATGTTCAAACCTTATCATATGTCATCATAAGGCTATGACATCTTTGTATGAGTAGAGACCATGCATATAGGGTCATCACTTGCTTATGTTTAAATAACTTGATGGAATTCATGATCACGGAAATGGGGCCTTCCCAATTCTATCTTTATTGGCTTACTCGTTTACTGTGAGCATGATTCTCCATAATCAAGCAGGTAATTTGTTCTATGACTTAAAAAACCATGACTATGGGGGTCAACCGTTGGATGCTTTGTGAGTTTTGAACATGAATCACCATATCTTGATTAATGTACTTGTTAACGCACTTACATAATTGTTTTAACTTGGTATAAGTCTTGTTTGGCTCATGGTTTCATAACTTGGGTTCGTTGTATGTAAAGTTCTACGTATGAGATGAAATTCATATCCATGAAAATGTTTCATAGGATATATTATTGTGACACTACTTGATCCACTTGCCTGGCATTAATGGGATATTATGCTCTCTATTAAGCCCCAAGAAGTGAGCAACATGATCATGCATCTACAAGCTTTAGTGAAAAACCTTACTGAAATTATGAAAGGTCCAATGTCTTATCCGAGTATGTGTTGAGATAACAGAGGTCACAGTGTTTAAGATTCAAACTAAGAGTTATTTCTACATATAGAAAGCACGTCTATAGGTGTAAACTATGTCATTCACAGAATTTATATATTTAAGTTGTTTAGTATGTTTAAGGAAATGATCTTCAGTGGCTCTATTTATGCCTCAATGGATTAATGGTCATAAATTATGTTAACCTGAACTTTAAAAGCTTTTAAGGAAACTCTTTGTGATCTATGACCATTATTTTTTTTGTATGGAAACCTTGATTTAGATTAAAACCAAAGACCTTTACTGGTTGTTAATAATACATGAGTATAGAATTAGAAGCCAAATTGTCATGCCCTAGTCTTGGAGAGGCGTGCCCGACACGCGGTGACATACTCGGCCAGAGCGTACCACTCTGTATCTATGAACTCTGGAGGGGTAGCCCTCAACTTAGGCCGACGAGGCCTGCATGCAAGCTGATAATACCTACCAAGGCTGACGAGGCTATATTCTGCATCATATGAGAATGACGTCTATCTCATCTGAAGGGTAAACATACCCAAAAGCTCTCATACATAACTTTGCAGGCCGACAAGACTACCATGAACGTCTACAACCAGTAATACCAAACTGAAAATATACACATTGGCGGGTAAGGCCACGATACTAACAAACAAAATATACAAGACTCACCTACAAGCCTCTAGGGAGAACAAAACTGTATCATGGTCCGGACAGGGTCCCGACCTACCCATCAAGTCTGTATATACAAATGTCACGATCCAAATTCAAGCTAGTCACGATGGCACCTAACACAACCCGCTAGGTAAGCCAAATAATAAACAACATAACTTAATTAGGATAACAAGAGTCAATAAATAAAATATCTAAAATTTCTACACAAAATCCCAAGGATTGTTAGTACAAGTCAAGAGCTTCTAATATTTAGAATTTACAAATATGGTACAAAATAAATATATCCCCTGTTCGAAATATACTTAAACAAATTTACACATCTAAAGCTACAATGAAAAAAGAGGCTGCAACAATCGAAACGCAGTTACATCTTCAATGTCAATTCCTGCCATACACATCAACATCAGCTCAAAAATCTGCACACAAGGTGCAGAAGTGTAATATCAAATGCATATCTTCTTTATATGTTGAACTGTTAAGAGACTTTTACACATCCTATGTCCGCTATTTGGTGTTACCTGTATTTCATGTTAAGACTTTGATACTGTTACTAGGTACACGTATATGTTTTTCAGTTTTACAGGTTATATATATGGAGTATCATTGATCTGAGACCTCTCCACTACTTCACTAAGGTTAGTCAGGATACTTACTGAGTACATGGGGGCGGTTGTACTCATACTATACTTATGCACCTTGCATATAGATCTTGGAGACGAGTTGTTGTGGATGACGGAGGTTGTCATTGATGATGTACCTATTTTTCGGATATAACTATCACTTGTTCTTGGTAATTTAGAATTTATACTTCTATTTATGTATTTTTGAACAGATGTTGTATTCATTCTATACCAACTTTGTATATCTAAATTTTAGTGGCCCGTGACTTGTATTACCAATTCTTAGGATGTTATATGGAATTCAGCTATTTTTATTCATTGTTAATAATGATCTTTCATTTAAGTTACTTTATTCTATGTTTGGCTACCTAGCATGTTGGAGTTAGGTGACATCATGATTAGGTGGATTTTGGGTCATGACAAGTTAGCTTTAAAGCTCTAGGTTCATAAGTTCTATGAGTCATGACCAAGTGTCTAGTAGAGTCTTGTGGATCGGTATGATGATGTTCATACCTATCTTCGAGAAGCTTCGGGACATCTAGGAAACTTCTCATCTTTCTTTCCTTATCGTGCGAATTTATTTCAGCTTGGAACCTGTATCTTTGATTTCTTTCCATTCAATCCTATGTGATGTGGAACACTCGTTATCAGTTGTGCACTGATGGTTTGTGTTGTCGTGGATGAGGTGCGAGATAAGTTTATGTTATGAAGGTAGCCCAGTGTAGAGGACTTGAGGCAAGGCTGAGACTGTAGCTTGGGCTCGGTAGTTTCAGTAGTGTGAGTATGTGCATTTGGACTTATATGTCTGATAGTGTCCCTAGGAGTGGGATTGATGGCTTAGTGAGTTGCGAGATAGCTATATGATGAGTATTATAAGACTGAGAACTATTCTTAGATGGTTTGGATGTGACAAGAAGAATTTTCTTGGGATGCAAAGGGCTATGGATGCTTGATTTCTATCTTGATATGTTGTACAATATCAGGATTATGAGTATGTCAATGGATCTTTCAGTTGCTCATTTGAGGAACAAAGTAGATTCTTCTGTCTTATTGACTACGGGAAGACTAAGTGATTGCATAAGCAAGTGGGTTATCTCATGTAGGAAGGTATGAGGTTGTGTGATCCTTATGCTGTTTCTATGAAAAGTGTACTTTCTACATAGTGGGATGTATGTGATATAATTAGAGTCCCACTGTCGCGAGGATGGGTATGCAAGAGGCAGATGATTATGAATATTTTACGACCAGTGCTACATGAGCTTAAGAAAGATTCCGCTAAGTACCAGTACAAGATCATGGCTGTTACTAAGGAAGAGTATTGTGGATTATCGAAAGTTATGTTCTGTGGCTTTGAGCCAAGTGGGGGAGTCTACTATCGACAATCAAATTGCATGGTCATGTGTTATATTAGTTTTGGAATGAGGCATACTTATGGATTATTTATAACTTGAAGGATTGACTTTGAGGATGATGCATGCAAGGAAATTATTGGACGCATGATGTACTATATGTATGGGTATATGAAGATCTTGGGATAATTCAAGTTTGATATTCTTCGTGGATGTAGCGTGCAAGAAAAAGGAATTTCTTGGTTGCTTTTTTTTGGATATTCATATGCTGGTGCGACACAAGTCGTTTGGCGCACATCATTTGTGCGTAGGGGATTAGAGCAAGGTGAATGACTCTTGAGAAGGTTCTAATGGGTTCAACATTTATATGTGGTATTTAAGGAATTCCTGGATTTACATATGGCTAAGATCTGAGACTTGCATTGGATGGTAACGAGACTTGAGGTATTTCTATGTCATCATTGATTGTACATTTCAGTATTAGAGAGAGGGAAAAAACTACTTCAAATTCATAAAATGTCTCTTCAGAGTGGGCATCTTGATTTGTGATACTATTGGGTGCTTAACAAGGGATACAGTGGCTTATGGTGCTTAGGACGACGTGGTTTCATGTTGGGGTCTCTTGGGGTGAGCTTTGGTTGATGATCGTAGTGTAATGGCAAAGAGAAGTGTTATTTTAGAGGAAAGTCAATAGGACCTCAAAGAAATAGGTCAGCTAAGTAGTGGTTTGGAGCATCATAGTAATAGAAATGATCGGTACCTTTGGTATGGTGAGGCTTTACGAGTGTTTGGTGGCAATACTTTTGGGTTTGGCAATCTGCGTGACTTGGTTAAATTAGAGGGACTTAGTTTGATGGTTTGGTCATGTGAAAATGGGTTCTAAAGAGTTCATAAAATTTTTGACCATAGCTCGAGGTTGATGTCTTCTATTGGTGTGGAAGATTTATTGCTTGTTGCGATGTTCCCCAGGATTTAGTTAACTGGAAGGTTTCTGGTTGATAGGGTGTCTATCCTACTTGTGATTCAGAGTTGATAATGGGATTCTCATGGTTTCATATGATATCATGCGAGACATGGTGCGCCGTGTGGGATTGAGATTTGAAAGTACAAGATTGCGATTCAATTTAAAAGGGAAGGTCATGAGTTCTAGACAGCATGGACAATTTAAGATATTTTAGAGAATGATGGCACTATCTGATATCACCTGAGAAAGGTGTTAGTTTTAGAAGATGCTTTGTGTTTTGACTTGCGGATGCTTGACTAGTATTATGGTGATCACGTGGTTGTTAACTCCTGATGTTCAGGTTTTGCTAGGCATAATAAGAATGTATATTCCACATTAGATCGGGCTTGCTCACTCTTGTGCATCATTTACTGTGGGTGTATCATCGGGTGAAATGGATGTTATTTGTGCGCTAATTTGTTTCAGTATATCAGGTGGAATGGATGTTATTCGTTACCTAATTTATTTCATGTCTTTCTCTCTAATGCTACGATGGGTTCTGTTCAGGCCTTGTGGTGAGATTTGAGCAAGATGGCTCTTAGGGTGTTGAGTTGCTTATTGCACATTAGTCTTGTTGTGCCTATCTGTGGTATATTGTGTTGTCTGTTCCTCCATGGTTATGGTCATGCGCGTTGCGTGCTTGTTATTCATACATATGTGTTTGTTGATTGTGAGCATCATTGCTCAGCGGGTTCCACGTGGATTGTTGTATTGGATCAAGTTACGCGCCACAACGGAGTTATGTTAGGATATGATACTTCGTGCTTAACTTGTGTGTTTTGCTTCTCCCCTATGGGATGGAATCGAAGTATTGTTCTGTGGTGGTTGTATCTGCTGAACGTTTTGGACGGTTCTCTTATTCGTTCTCTTTCCATCATGGGGTTACAATCAAGTTGTTGCTTGTTTGGTGCACGGATTGCGCCGTATGTGGCTCTAGGTGGAATTTGGTGTGGCCTATTAGTCAAGCAGCTTGTACTGGGTGAGATGAGATTATTGTACCTGAAATTAGTCCTATCGGATTTGGTTAAGGTATGATTGCATGGATAATGTCAGTAGTCAGCTTAGAATTTGGCAATGGTCTTTTTTGAGTGAGAGAGCTCCACGACTTGTTGATCTGATGGGTGGTTATGAGTTTCTACGTGTTTCTTTCATCATTAAGAGTGTTTCGAAGGTTTGGAACAAGGTCTTAGATATGAGGTAAGTTGCCGTTACCGAATTTAGTAATGAGCAGATATTGCGGTCTGAAGATATTACTATGAGCATATAAGTTATGTGGTACAGTGTGTGGTTACATCTTGGGAATATAGTTATGACTTGATGCAGCTTGTGGAGACTTACACTATGAATATATGCTTGAATAAGTTCTTATAAGAAATTCCAGATGACGGAATTTAATTCTAAAGTTTATGGATTAAGGTTGAAGAAAAAATCTTCAATTAAGATTTCCGCCAGTGGACTGATATAAATTGTGGTGACGTAGGACCACCCATGGGTATGTGTATGATGAGTTTATACAGTGATTGTATGAATTTTTTGCACGATCAAGGATGAACATATGATTCAGTAGGGAAAATGCAACGATACGACCAGTCGTTTGAGCTTTAGCATTCCGTTTGGTGGTTTGAGACTTTGAGTAGCTACATATGATGTATTATGACTCGCGTGTATGGTCTCTTTTGATTTTCGAGTAGTTCGGGATTGATTTGGAAGAATGACTCTTGATTTGGAAGCTTTAAGTTGGAAGAATTGACCAAGTTTGACTTTTGCGTAAATGGACTCATAATTGATTTTTGATGATTTCGATAGATTCATATGATGATTTTAAACTTTTATGTTCGTTCGTATTTGGTTTTGGAGGTTCCTACAAGAATTAGACACTATTTACCGAAAATTGGTAATTTGAAAAACTTAATAGTTAATAAGATTGACTAAGAGTTGACTTTAATGTTAATGGACTCCAATTGGTGGTCTGAACTTTGGATAGGTCTATATAGTTTAGTTGAACTTGTGTCCAAAGTTTGGAAGTAATTTGAAGTGTCTAGGTATGATTCAAACACTCTTTTGAAAGAATGACGATTTAACAACTTAAGAGAAATTCTATTTGGATTGAGTCTCGATTCTGGTGTTTTGAGGCTTTGGATAAGTTTGGATAATATATTTGTATTTGTTGGTATGATTGGATGGGGTCCGAGGGGCTCGGGTGTATTTTGGATCATTGGTTGAGAGACTAGTTAAGTTAATGATTTGGAGTTTGACCATGGTCAATATTGAGTCAAGACGATCTATTTTCAGTGTTTTGAGCACGCGAGCATGTTCGTAGTGTGTTTTAAGATTGCAGTGCATATACAGTTTATATCCAGGAGGTTCCGAATAAGTTTTGGGTGCTAAAATGAAGATTTTGCAATTGCTGATTTTCTCGTGCTACAATTCCGAATATACTGATTATGTCCTTGAGTACGTCCACAAATTTCAGGCTTCCTTTAAAACTTCAAAATATCATATCTCCCTTATTTTAAGGGTAAATTGGGTGATTTAAAAGGCTATCTTGGGTTTAATCTCTCAAGGATTATATTGAGATTGGTAAGTTCTGGAGTCATCTAGCATCTGATTTCTGCTGGGATAGTTGCTATATTATTTTACTTGTTTCAGAATTTAGTTACTTCCTCCGTTTCAAATCAGATGAGGTACTTTTCTTTTTAGTTTGTTCCAAAATAAATGACACATTTCTAAATTTGAGATAATTCAACTTTAAACTCTTCATTTTACCCTTAATAAGAAGCTTTTATAACCACACAAATGTCATGGCCCCACAAAGCTTTTAACCCTTAAGATTTTAAGACCACAAGTTTCAAAAGTCTTCTTTTTTCTAAACTCCGTGCCGAGTCAAACTACCTCATCTAAATTGAAATAGAGGGAGTACTATTTTTCATAAAGTTTTGGAGCTCGGGAGGAGACAAATTTTAGGAGATTTTTATCACTACTTTGTGAGTAACTAATTTCTACTTGGATTTGATTATTGTATTGATTCCCCATGGACTTCTAGACCTAAAATACACATTTTTAAAGTGAAATTTGGGATTTTTGTCTACAAGATAAGAAAGTGTATTTTGGAATTTTGAACACCAATTTGAATCCGTATTTAGAAACAAATCACATATTTGGACTCGCCTGGTTATGGCTCATCGAATTTTGGTATGGGTTCCGAATTTCGGGCATGCGGGCCATGGTTGACTTTTGTTGACTTTTTGCGAATTCTGCCAAGATTGAAGCTTTATTGATAGGATCGTTTCCTATGGCATTGGTGGACTTTCTTGGTCGATGTTTTGCTAGATTTGAGCCGGTTATAGGTGATTTCTCAAGGAATGCGATTTTGGAGCTTCGGACTAGTCCGGTTGAGGTAAGTATCATTCCTAATCTTATTGAGGGAATAACCCTTAGGAAATGACCTTGTTTGTCTTATTGAAATGTGTGATATGCGACGTATATGAGAGGTAAAGAGCATATATACGGGTGCAATGTATGATTCACGACCGGAGTAGTCTTTAGGTTGTACTATGACTTGACTTGGATATTGTGCCTCTTGCTATCATGCTTTTTATGTTTGTATGATTATGCAAGCTCTGTGAATCATGCTAGAGATCACGTGTAGGAGTTGATTCCCTATTTGAGCATAATATTCACCATTGTGTAGCGTATCCATCTGATCTGAGGTTTAATTGTACATTTCACACAAGCATACACCTTAGCATGCTATTTATCAGTTAATGAGTACGTGATTTGATATTCGTTGATGATATACATGTACTATTGTATATGCTTCTTTGTGATGGATTGGATTATTAGCACGTGAGTTGTCCGTGCGATTGCCGGGATTTTGGCACGTGAGTTTTCCGTGAGGTGTTTATGATTGTGGCATGATGTGCCGGGAAATTTCGGCACATATTGATACTATTTGATTAGAAATTGCTTGTTCCACTTGCTAATTATCATGATATTTACTTAGTTTTCGTGTAATTTCAGTACATGGATGAAAGAAACCCAAAAGCGTGAAAAGCAGTCCAAAAGCCGTTCAAAGGCAAGAAAAGAGATCAACTATACAGCAAAATCAATTCTGCGACCGCAAAGTGGATATGCGAGTCGCAGAATTGGAAACTTGATCGCAAAGTCGGGCAGAACTTCAAGCCTAAGTTAAAGTAAGAAAGTTGTCAACAATGCGACCGCAGAATGGAAATGCTAATCGCATTCTCATCGCAGACACGGACAGAGTTTGAGGTGGAAAATAGAAGGGAATCGCGACTGCATTCTGCGATCGCAGAATCGTTCTGCGGACCGCATTCTTAAATGCGATAGGAAGGAGAAGCCCTGGTGAAGTCTGCGACACAAGATGACAATTCTGCAGACCGCATTCCTGTTATGCGACAGGAATGCGATCGCAGACAGAAAAGTCGCCCAGAAGTTATTTCAGTTCGTCTCGATTTGGGCCTCTATAAATAGCCTCTCTAGGGTAATGTGCAAGGAGGCTGGTCAGATTTCAAAGTGCGAAATAGTGCTTTTGGTTATTTTCAAAATGGGAGAGATTTTTGGGTGATCAAAACTTGGAAATCCATATTGTTGTAAGATGAATTCAACTTTTATTAATTGTTCTTTAGTTTTCAATATGTGTAGCTAAATTTTAATACTGAGGTTGTGAACCCTAGATGGGTGGAATGTTATTGAATAATTGATATTGCTTCCAATTTCGAAAGAATCTTGATGTTTATTTATTTCTCGTTCATAATTAAATCGTTAGTGGTTGCAAACATTAACGGGTGCCAATTTACGCTATTGAACCTTGGAAAAGGGAAGGTAGGGTTTGGTAGAAATAAGTAACGACGATTCAAGGCCTTAACCTTTGTTTAACAAAATCGCTTAGGAATAAGAGGATTTTAAGTCGGCGAATGATTGGGTATTCGTAATTTCGACTCTAATGTATTCGGGAGAATCATAAGAGGATACGTTATCCAAATATTGGAAAATATCGGGTGTCACTCTACTAAGAACCAATTGCATATCAATAGCAGAAGTTAATATCAATATCAATACATTCTACTACATCAGGGGGAGCACAACCTTGGTATCTCGACTTCATACATTTATTCA
>MCJB01050180.1:0-19020 GCA_002018475.1 Nicotiana obtusifolia
AGAACTGTGAAATTGACTAATAATGAAGCCGAGTATGAGGCTATGATTGCAGGTTTAGAATTAGCAAAGAATCTTGGAGCGGAGATAATTGAAGCCAAGTGCGATTCCCTCCTCGTGGTCAACCAAATAAACAAAACGTTCGAGGTAAGAGAAGGCCGCATGCAAAGATATGTGGACAAACTTCAAGTTACTCTACACGGGTTCAAAGAATGGACCTTACAACACATTCCTCGAGACCAGAATAGCGAGGCCGATGCTCTCGCGAACTTGGGATCAACGGTCAATGACGAGGAGGTAGACTCCGAGAAAGTAGTGCAGTTGATGAGATCGGTGGTCGAGGAAGGTCACGCCGAGGTCAACTCTACAAGCCTAACATGGGATTGGAGGAACAAATATATTGACTATCTCAGAACGGGCAAAGTCCCGCAAGACCCCAAAGAATCAAGGGCATTATGCACGAAGGCAGCCCGGTTCTGCATAACCGGCGATGGGACCCTTTACAGAAGAACTTTTGGAGGACCTTTAGCCATATGCCTTGGTCTCGGAGACACAGAATACATCCTAAGAGAGATGCACGAAGGATCATGCGGCAATCATTCGGGCTCAGAATTGTTAGTTCGAAAAGTAATCCAGGCCGGCTACTACTGGGTCGACATGGAAAATGACGCAAAAGAATTCGTGCGCAAATGCGGCAAATGCCAAAGATACGCGCCGATCATCCATCAGCCGGCCGAAACATTGCACTCGGTTCTGTCGCCGTGGCCGTTCATGAAATGGGGAATGGACATAGTAGGCCCGCTCCCTCGAGCTCCAGGTAAGGCTTAATTTATCCTTTTTGTAACTGACTATTTCTCTAAGTGGGTAGAAGCGCAGGCTTATGAGAAAATTAGAGAGAAAGAAGTGATAGATTTCCTTTGGGATCATGTCATCTGCCGATTTGGGATGCCCTCCGAGATCGTATGTGACAACGGAAAACAGTTCGTCGGCAGCAAAATAACCAAGTTCTTCGAAGATAACAAAATCAAAAGGATATTATCTACTCCTTACCATCCCAGCGGCAACGGTCAGGCAGAATCGACCAACAAGACCATACTTCAAAATCTGAAAAAAAGACTAGTCGATGCCAAAGGAAGATGGAGAGAAATGCTGCTCGAAATCTTGTGGGCATACCGGACAACTGAAAGAACGAGTACCGGAGCCACGCCTTTCTCTTTAGTCTATGGAGCTGAAGCCTTGATTCCAGTCGAAGTAGGCGAACCGAGTGTCCGTTTTCAATATGCAACCGAGAATTCCAACCAAGAGGCTATGAACACTAGCTTAGAGCTCTTGGATGAGAGAAGGGAGGCTGCCTTAATACGAATGGCGGCCCAAAAGCAGAGGATCGAAATGTACTACAACCGGAGAACCCGACTTCGACACTTCAACACAGGGGACTTGTTACTCAGAAGGGTCACCCTCAATACTCGAGACCCTAGCAAGGGAAAACTGGGGCCGAACTGGGAAGGTCCTTACACTGCGCTGAAAGTGACCGGGAAAGGATCCTACAAGTTGGGAACCTTAGATGGTAAAGAGTTGCTGAGCAACTGGAACGTGAGCCATTTGAAGAAATACTACTGCTGAGGTAATCTTTTCTTTTTTCTTGCTACCTTTACATTTCTTTAATACTAACCTATGCAGGACAAATCAACTTCGGGCAAAAGATCACCAAACAAGAAGGCTGAAAGCACGCGCTGCACTCTTTTTCCCTTCGACCGTTTTTGTCCCAATCTGGTTTTTTCGGCAAGGTTTTTAATGAGGCAGCATACATGTCGTGCTACTATGTTCAATCTAAAAAAGTTTCATTTTGTCAAAAATCGATCTCGAGGGGCCAAGATAAAGATCGCTAGGAATCGATGTAAGGGTCAAACGGCCGAAGGAGCCGTACCCTAGTAGAACTATCTAATTCACCCCCGACCGACAAGATGTACTATTGTTCAAATAATAGCAAAGACTATTCGACGCCTACATTACGTTGTCAAACCTAAGGGTTTTTTCTTGATTATTATTTTGCAAACAATCGACGCACATTAAAACCGAAGGAAGTAAGACCTGATAAGGCAAAATCCGGAATCGGTTAGACAGGCTAAGGCCCTTTCGAAGCTAACAAAGCTTTAATTAAGACCGATGTGGTCAAATCAAATTACGGCTAAGGCCGAGCCATATGAAACTAAGACCGATGTGGTCAAATCAAATTACGGCAAAGGACGAACTATATGAAACTAAGATCGATGTGCTCGAATCAAGTTACAGCTAAGGCTGGACCATATGAAAATTCTTACTTGGTTACATCTAATTACGGCAAAGGCCGGACCATATGAAATTCTTTACTTGTTCAAATCAAGTTACGATTAAGGCCAAATCGTATGAAAATGAGAATTCTTGATCGATCAAGCTGAATCACGGCTATAGCCGAATCCGTTCGAAACATAACATACGATCGAAGTTCGAATGAAGAATGAGACCTCAGGCTAAAATATGAGGCCGAGTTTATTTGATGAAGGTCAGAAAATCCTACTAAGGCATGACCTCGAGGCTAAGGCAAAATCGACTATTGCTTTGAACAAAGCTATAACTTAAACCATTTTCTATGTTTTGAGTTTATTTCAGGATCGAAGCCAAGTTAATAATGGATCAATCATTTGCGATTTTATGCCAAGGAAGCAAATGATAGTACATAACAAGTGAAGAACGAAAGGTAAATTTGTATATATGTTCAAAATCGCGCAAGGGGGACAATTACATGATTAGAACAAAAGAAAGAAAAGACGACGTCAGTCGGAGCCGTCCTCGAACTCCTCCGGGAATGTTTTTCTCCTCAACTCATCTTCGGCTTTGGAAGCCTCTGCTATATCAGAAGATAAGTCGAGGCCACGGGTTTGAAGCTCCTCGAGGACGGTGAGGCGAGTTTGACACTTAGCATATTCTACTAGTGCCCTCGATTGCTCGTTGGCTACCTCGGCATCGGCCCTATACTGGGCTATCAGATCATCAGCCGTGGCCTTGGTTTTGGTAATTTTTGCTTGTGCCTCTTGAAGCCGGGCGGATAAGGTCGTCCGGTCAAGGCCGAGTGATTGGATTTCGAGGCGCTGATGTTCGTTGTCTTTGAGCAAAGCCTCGATCCGCTCCTGAAGAGTCGATTTTTCTACACTTAGTTGCTCTGCTTGGGATTTCCATCGACTCGATTCGTCTTTGGAGTCGCTGAGCTCAGCCTGTAGCTGTTCCGATAGTCTGCTCATCGCTTCTAACCGGTTGACACAGGAAGTATACTCCTTCCTTAAAAAATTCAGCTCGGTCCGGGCATTTGACATCCGGTCCTCGAGTTTCCGACGTCTCTCCATCTCTCGTTCCATTCCTTCTTTGATACGAAGGAACATCTCATGGTAAAGCACCAAAGACTACAAACAAATGAACCAGAAAGTGTTAGTAAATTTCAAAACCAGAATATTTATACAGGATTGAAACAAGTGAGAATACGTACTTTGATCGATGCTTGTTGGGCTTCGTTATAAAGGCAAGCCCAGTCCACAGCATTCATGGCGACCCGGTCTTCCTCCGTCTCCAAGTTGTAGAGGTAACTTGCTATGCCTACCGGGGGGCCCAACACCCGAGCGTCTTCAGGAACGGAGAAAGTTATTGCCCTTCTTCGTTTAGGGTTCAAGCTCGGAGCAGGAAATTTATCAACCAGCTTAATACTGACCGACATCCTGCTCGACTCGGCCGGGGGACTCTTTCTAGGGACATCGAGACCGAAAGTATCAGATGATGGCACCCCGTCAAAATATTCCTCAAAGGTCCCCGTCATGGCCGGCATTCCACCCGGCGTCTGTATCCAAGCACTTTCGGTCTCCTTCAGAGATGTTTCAGAGAAGGAGGGCGAGTGAGCCATTCCGGGAAGATCGGAAGGCTTCTGTATCGGGGCCGGAGGCTCAATTGTGTCTCCGACTCTTGTCTCCGCATCACCTTGGAATGCATCGGCATCATCCACTACCGGCTCGGGGACTCTCCGAGTAGGTTTACGACGCGTAAGTTTGGGGGTTTCCTCCTCCTCCGAATTTTCACTCAAGGAGATAGTGGAGACGGTGGTTTTGCGAGCCAACATTTTTTTCCTTCCTTTTTTCTTTGTGGGCTCGGCCTGTTTGGGGCCCCCCTTTCTTTTGTCCCTTGTTTCCGAGGCCGGTGTCGAAAGGGGACAAAGGACTGCTCCATCAGTAGTTGCCGATCTCAACTCGGCGTCCTTGGATAGACCTGCAAATCGTGTTTTTAGGGTTAAGTATTGGCTTCGATTTATTTAAAGGGTTTCAACCAAGGGGACTTACCATGATTTTTGGCCTCCCATAATCCTTTTGAAATTTCCCTCCAGGCCCGTTCGGAGTAGGTTCGCTGGGCCGCTATTTTTCCGACCCATTCCTTCAAATGTTGGATAGCGGCCGGAGTTTGGGGAACGGCTACACATTAAAGGTTTCGGTCATACATTGAAAAACAATGACGGGAGAGAAATATGTAAAGAAAAACTAACGGTTCGAATTCCATTTCTCGGGAAATGGCATGTAGTCGGCTGGGATCAGATCGGAATTCCTAACTCGGACAAACCTGCTCATCCACCCCCGATGTCTATCCTCGTCGATGCTTGAAAAAGGAGCTTTACTGGCTCGACGAGCCAGTTTAATCAACCCCCCTCTAAACATTCGGGGGCTACACAAACAAAGTATATGGTCGAGGGTAAAAGGATGATCACCCTCGACCTTATCTACAAAAAATCGAAAGAGATATACAATCCGCCACATAGAGGGGTGGATTTGACCTAAGGTAACTTCGTGCCTCCTACAGAATTCTACTATTATTGGATCTATAGGCCCTATTGTGAATGGGTAGGTGTACACGCTAAGGTAACCCTCTACGTGTGTGGTGATAGCTTCGTCAGGAGAAGGGACCACCACCTCCTTATCAGCCCAATGACATTCCGCCTTCACCCTATTGAGATGTTTGTGGGTGATGGAGCTGATATAGTCAGACACGGGTTCGCCTCGACCGGGCACCGATGAGGCCTTTTCGACCTTAAAGTTGGAGCCAGTGTGACACCCTACAGGGATGAAAGCCTTCAATAGGGGTTCCGATGAAGGCTCATCAATACGAACCGTCTCAGCGGGGGAACTTTGCCTTGAAGGAACTGATTTTGAAGTTTTTGCCATCGAAATAATAGGAGCAAGAACTAAAAGGAATTTCAGAGGGTTATGAGTTCTTTCTGAAGAATGAGATCAAAGAAGAAGTTTGAAAGGAGTAATTTCGTCAACAAGCGCGAAGGTGAAAAAGTGAAAAGGTTAATCCGCGGTTAAAAGGACTATATATACTCCACCAAAGGCGGCGACACTTAGCACAAGGCGACCAAGCATTAAATGCGCGCATTAAATGCCTGCAGCAGGCACGATAATCTAGGATGGGACCTGTGATGATTGCTTATATTGGCACTCGCGTACGTCATAAAGATGCCGTCATGCCCAGGTTGCCTTCGAGAACAAGTTAGAAGACGACTTTGTCCACGTGTCGTGAGTAATGTATATATCGGTCACTTGCTTCAAGGAATCGGAGGACAAGAATTCATATAGTTTATTATCCTTACTCTCTAATAAACGAGGGGACTATCTGTATTGAGTCGGATACATTTATATGAAATCGGGTCGGTTATAACCAAGTGCAAGCGGGTCAGACACAACCTAAGGAAGTCGGAACGGAGACAGTATGAGGCCGAACTTTTTCCGGCCCGGGATCGGGAAGTCGGGTACGGCAGTCGGAGCAGCCGGGACAAGACGATCGATATAACTGATCGAGGAATACTAAGAGATTAAGGACCGGCCTCGAACTGCATATCTCGCCACTCACCAGATATTTTGCCAACAGTTAATTATCTCAACTGTCATCGCCGTTACGTCATGATTTGAGGGGATTCTATCCCGAATTTTAGGGGATTTATCTTGTAATTAGTTATTTATCTTACTTAGAACTCTTGCTTTGGGCCTATAAGAGGCATATTTGGTCCACCATTATAAGGCATCAGATTCTCTCAACTTAATCATTATTTTTCTGGCTATTTGATACCATTTTCACTGTTCATACGAGGATTCTATCTTTTTCTTATTGTCCATCTCAGTACACGGTTTTGTTATCTTTCTTCTTATATTTCAATTGCTTTTACCATATTGTTATTGAGTATCAAATTAGTTTACGGATCCTTAGCACTACGAACAAATTCAATTGTTATTCGGTTTTATGGGTAAACAGCTATCATGGAGGTAGAATATTGATTCCTACATTTTGCGTTTATTTCTTCATGTCTCCCGAATCCCTTTATGTTTCAGGAGGGAGAATCTGGAAATTTTCAGCCCATGATTGTAATATGATTTTTAAGATCTTGTGGCTTTAGATATTGATATTTGTTAGCTAAATGTTGGTTGCTTTAGTATGATTTCTATTAACGAGCTCCTACTAATGTAATTGTACGACGTCCTAATCTAAGGAAATCAACATTGCTTTAACTTGTAGCGGAAGGAGATTCCAATTTCATTTTTCAAAAATACATCTACTCGTCATTTATAGTGCAATGGAATATTCTATTTGATATGTGTCATGTTACTATATTTGATTTATCTGTGTATACAATACTCAAGCATGTTACAGAGAAACAAGTTGCAAAATTGGCGATTTGCAGTTTATGGAGTTAGATTCTGCTAGCTTAGAAGCAGTGGCTTGTTCTGTTTAGGTAGAAGCGACAAAATAACTAGAAAGGAGCTGGCAAAAGCTGAAGTAGCACTCTTTTATCGTTGATGCAAGGTTAGTCTTGGTACAAAATTTGCGCAACTCTCTTCGCAACTTTTGGATTTCTCTTTTTTACCCAACAAAACTGTGTGAGATCAAAGTGGCAATGACGTTTTGGTGAGATGTATTTTCATTATCTAATGTATCTACAAGTTATACGAGGGCATACACATTTGAATAGTTGATGAGAAGGTATTCTTCTGCTCATTACATCTCCTACTTGACTCTACCCCATTCTTTTAGAGCAGTAGGACATAATTTAACTGATAAAAGTATGAACAAGTTTTTAGCAAATTGATTATAAATAGTCAGTATGACTACAATTTTAGAGTATGTATTCTTCTGCTCGTTACACTTTCTACTTGACTTTACCTCATTCTTTTAGAGCAGTAGGACATAGTTTAGCTGATAAAAGTACAAACAAGTTTTTAACAAATTGATCATATATAAATAGTCAGTATGTCTACAATTTTAGAAATGGTATCTTATTTGAGAAAGAAAGACAAAAAATACTTAGCAAATTGTTATCCGATGTAATTAGTCTTCTAAGATGCTGAAAGTCCTTGTAAAAGAAAAGCAGTTGTTATTTTCACTGATCTTTGGCGACTTTGGAGAAACTGCTAAAGGGATTTATGCTTATCATATTGCAAGTTTATATTATTCACTAACTTAAACTGCATCAATCATAGTGCAGGAATGAAGAACTTCAACAAATCAGCTAGAGAATTCACTCAATGCCTCCAAATTATTGATGGTAACAATTTTCTTAGGGTATTTTGCTTTTGTCTCAAGTAGCTCAAGACATTGCTATGTCTCTTGTTGCTCTCTGCTTTTATCGTGATGATTCGTTGAATTTTTTTGCTTGCTTGAAATTTTTAATCATTGTTTAATACTTGTTCCATATTTACATCATCATTGTTGGTTCTTGATTTCTACTGCAAAAATAAAATTTAGAGAGGAAACTGTAATAATATTAAGATCCAAACTTTGACATTACTTAAAGTACTTACTGTACCTTGCTAACTGTTAATTATTTTAATTAGTTCATATACTTACCCAAGCTATTATCATTAGGTCAAATTTTTTATTTGTTTTGATAGATGTCTCATGGTATCATTTCGACAAGAGAAACACCAAAGAGGGAGTACGCATTAGTCTTTCCAGTAAACATAAGCCATTAACTACTCAGGTCTAAGTAAGCAATGTCCCTTTATTCATATAGAAATCTATAAGTAGCAATATAGGTTTTACAGTGAATGCAAATCTGAGATCTGTTGCTACTATAGCACGAAGAATTTTTATAGTGGGTATGTTTGATGCCTTTCTATTGTTTTATGATTGTCTTTTAATTATGATTATATAATTTGTTCAAAGTAGACCGTTTGTTCAACAATTACTTCACATCCTGGAATCACTACTTGTTGTTTGTTGTCTCATAATTTTTACCAGGCATCACATTTTGGAAAGAGCTGTACAAGAAGATCATCATATTGGAGTAATTAACAATGCTGCTCGTGCGCGTGCTCATTGACCATTGTTTCTATAATAGACTCTAGTTATTTTGCCTTTTTGTCCGGTTATCTAGATTTTACTTCAAACTTGTAAATTTTGATGATGTAATTTTGGAATATTTTTTATACTCAATAAATATTTATCTGATTAATTTTTATTTTTGTGTCAGAAATTTATTAAGCATTAGACAAGTTTTGAAGTATAAGGTGTAATAACATGAAGCTACAGCAGGATCACAGAAATTTATTAAGCATTAGGCAAGTATGGATGATTATGGCAGTTGTTCAATACATTTACGACAGTTTTTAGCTGTTATTTTACAATTATTGGAATTTGCGCAATTTTGACGGTTTAGAGCTGCCGCAATTTGCAAATGCAAACTGCCGTTTTATCCAGCTCAATATTGTGGCAATTTTCAAAAAAACATCGTATTAAGCTATTGGTGGACATGATTATGACAATTTTCAACACCGTTATAATTGCACCAAAATGCATATTGTGACGGTTCTAAACCGCCGTTATACACAGACAAAACCGTCACTATTTCCTTATTTTTTGTAGTGAGTATATCTAGAATGCTACGAACCGTGGCAGTAATATTACTCCATTTTTTTGTCGTGTTTATTTTTTATGGTACTCGGCAAAAAATCTAATAAGATAGTGTACTGAATTGCATGACTACTCATTATCTAGAATACATACTCCTATAGTATAACATAGCATGTACTATCAAAGTGGTCACATGCAGTTAATTAGGTTCAAGTTTCATTGTCATCCTTCATAAAAAAAAATCAGCACATGCTTAAGCCCATAAAATTAACTCATGAGAGAAAGAGTAAGTTGAAGATATGATAAAATAAAATAAAATATATTTTTCCATACAGGATCAATTTCACATACCACTGTACTTTACCCACTATATTAACAAAGTCATGAAACAATTTTTTATCTTATCAAAGTAATTAAACTATACCCACTAACAATAATTACAAAAGCATTTATATTCTTTGTTAACTTTCATAAGATTTTAAATATAGGAACTTCTTATTTTAAATTTTAATTTATCTTTTGGTTATTCTACTTTAATATACTTAGACAGTGATACATCTTTTGTAGTTCAAAACTAAGTACTTGTCACCCTTTGACAAGAGAGGGTTGCTCCAGTGGTCAGTACCTTCCATCTATAATCCCAGGATTGTGGATTCGAGTCACCAAAGGAGCAATAGCTTCAACAAAAGGTGATCAAAGGGGAATCAAAAGGGAAGGGGAAGGGAGGGGAATTAAAAAAAAAAAGTCTCTTCTAAAATGGAAACATCATTTAAACTAATTTGTGTAGGATTTTCATTGTACAATGAGGTTAAGTGTATGATTTTGAAATACAAAAAGTGCATCTACGACTTAAGTAATCAATTATGTAGGAGAATAGGAGAGGGTTAGTGTAGTTTACCGTTTCATAAACTATGTGATTACGAGCTTTATTTGGTTAATTATTCTTTTTTCCTTGAGGCAGATAACTACAAATAAAATTACTCGTTTGTGGATTCTTTGGCTGCTAATTAGGTTGAGCAGATCCACAAAATACTTAAGTTGAGGCTGTGCAATCCGAGGAACATTGGAATAAATAAGTTACTAACTGCCACTCTTTTTAAACCATAGCAACCTTATAATTAAGGGCTTCACTACAAAACCTCAAAAATTTTCCACTCTCTTTTCTTCCCATGATTAATACTTTTCTCGCTACTGATCTTGATGAAAAATGTACAGCCACTCAGGGGCAGTGCAATGGAATTGGTGGCCTATATCCAAATCTTGAGGAAAAAGAATGTGCACTTCAAATTATATTTCAATGACCCTTGTTGTTTCACAAGAATAAGTAGAAAAGCTTGAGGAAGTGGAAAAAAGTAGAGCGCATGATTTTATAAAGTACAAGTATTGAATAAACTGAAAGCTGCAAACCTTGCTTGTAGCTCACTTGTGTGCTTAACTACCTTCCAATTGTAACGTGAAAGCCCACAATTATTGGTTAATTTATGGTATTTGCTTAGTTTTAACAGAGTACTAAGTGATGTTACTTTTCTTCTATCTGGACATGGCATGTTTAATGAAGCAAAATAACAAGTCCATGGAATATTTTGATCTATTTTTGAGAATGGTAAATAGATTTCACTAAAATCTAGCACTAAGATGGTGCTAAACAAACTGTACGATTTTAGCAAAAAGCAAAATTTATATCCCGTTCTCTATTACTGTGGGATTCCATGAGTTCTACAATTGATTTTCAGCCTCATCTCTAACTTCATTTTCTTGATGGAATTAGCTCTATTTTTAATACATTTGTTGTTCCTTTCTCTCCAAATAGTCCACCAAATGCGTGTTGGGACAGATTTCCAACAAGCTGTCTTTCTTTACTCAAAACTTTTCTGATTGCAGCAACTTAGAAGGTCTACAGCAATTCAGGCATTACCCATCAAAGACCTGAAATGTTCAAGAATAGCCGCCGCAGTTGGTTTGTGACAGAACTACGTAGGAATAGGTGATTTGCACGTTCTGGTTCCTCTTCTCTGAAGGTTGTTTTGTTTAAGGCAGACAACCTTAGCAACTATCCATGTAAAAATAATCACCTTATAAGGGTTGACGTAAACTAAGAGTCCACCAAATTATATAGAGAACCTTCTCTATCAATTCCCACAGAACACATACATCGGTAAGTAAATAATGCAACAATATTTTACATGGAAACTCCCAGCTCATGGGATTAAAAACCACAACCTACACTCGTAGGATTTCAACTTCACTAACCAAGCAACTTTAGATTTCAACCTATTGTAACCTAGGAATTAAACTCTTATCCCTAACCTACTTGCAATATCTATATCGCAAGCCTCTTTGTAATAACTCTATGACAAAGCAACAAACCTTGACTAACTCTAGTCAAGAAACTAAACCAGACAGTGGTTTAAATCTGTCCTACAAAGACACTTCTTGAAAGTAGTGAAGGATTATAAAGGAAGAACAAATAACATAGACTCAACAAACCTAAGGACTTAAGATATCTTCAATATTTGGATATGGTCCTTGAGGTTGCGGCAACTTTGTTCTTGAGAAAGGTGATGGCTAGCACTTGAGAGAATATGATTTTTGGAGTTGCAAGTATTAGACAAATGAAATCCATTGCCTCATGTTGATAATATGTGTGTGTGAGGTCATCAAGGATGATACAATAAAGTACCCTTTATTTTGGCCTTAGCAAGCTATAACCGTGCTACTGTACTGTTGCCAGATGGTATAGTGCAGCAGTCTGCCAGACGGTACAGTGCAACAACTTTTACAACTGTAGAGTTGACTGCATAACGACCAGGGGAACTGATCCCTATTTGTTCCCTCTGCTGTTCCCTTATTTGATTTCATTGAGAATTAAACCAGATATCTGACTAGTTACTCTGAACGCAAGGGAACTAATTGTATCGGGTTCCTTATCTGGTTTTCTCATGAAATTTGTCAAATTATCAAAACAAAAGACACGTAACTTATCAATTTTGTACTTTTTAATGATGACAAACTTAAAATTAATATTCTCCCTAAGAACCAGATCTCCACATTGTTCCCCCTATGAATTAGCCATATTCCCCATAAGAACCAGACCAAAGGAATTGATCACAACTGGTTCCTCGAGATTGTTTGACAAATCATCAAAACACAAAATAGCATAACTTATCAATTTTCCCCTTTTTGATGTTGACAAACCCAAAATTGATATTCCCCTTGAGAATCAGATTCCTTACATGTACTGATCACATCTGGTTCCCACCTGGTTCCTCGAGACGTTTGGCAAATCATCAGAATATGAAATAATGTAACTTAGAGCAATTTCCCCCTTTTTAATGATGACAAATCCAAAATTGATGTTCCCCCTGAGAATTAGATTCCTCACATGTTCTCCTGCGGATCAGACCTATAATTAACATGTTATAAGCACCGTTCCCCCTGCGAAGCAGAGCTATCTTTCATGCACAACACAACATATCAATTCGATTATGTTCCGTCCCCCCGTTGACACCTATGTAACTTCCCCTTTTGGCATCATTGAAAAGAATAACAGAAGAAGCACAACCCAAAAGAAGTTCAGCAACATTACTTATGCCACTTGGGCAACGCAACATAAACAATAATAGGAACAACAAGTAAATGTCATTGCACAAAATAGAGTGATTGCCTATAGTAGAGTAATTATATCAAAAGCACAGTAGTTTAAACAATACAGAATATGACAATTTAAACAACTAAAGTACTAATATCATCAAATATAGGGATCAAAAGAAGATAGGAATTCAAGAGTATTTGGAAGGAGTGAAGGACATGGATCACTGGGCAGGAAGAAAAGTAAGGGTCTAAGGCCTTGATGAGCCTATCCATTCGTTCATTCACAATCCTTTGATCAATGATCATCTGCTCTCTTAGGTCCTCCAACTGTTTCCTCAATCTTTCATTCTCACCCTTCAATTGAGCATTCTATTCTACCAAGGGTCCACGGGGACTTGATTCTCTATCTATTTGAGCAGGTTGAATCATCAATTAGATCACCAAGAATCTCTCCAAGCTTTCCCTTATCAAGAACAAACTCAGTCCCAGTTTTTACTTCTTCATAAACGTTGGGACCTGGAGGAACAAAGAGATGATTCTATGTTTGGAACTCAACAATATCAAGAAGATCCTCTATTTTTTAGCAATGTCAGAGTCAACACTCTGCCTAACAGTAGTTTTGAGACTTCGGAGTCTTCTACCTCCCTAACCCTGTTAACTCAACCTTTTGCTTTTGTAAGGAACCATGTTCCTCACTCACACTACCCTTATTTTCTTGAGCGACCATGTCTCCCTCTTCTTCTTCTCAATCTGTTCACCCTTATGCTCTGTTGCATCTTTCTCAGCCGACTTTCTTTTCTCCATTTTGATCTTTTTTGAATTCTTTCTCACACATGAAGATTTTTCGGCTTCATTCGCTCTTCTATATTCACCAGATCAGCAGGTCACACCACTTTATCATCGATCAGCCTACTTTTCATCAATCCTTTTTATCGGATCAGAAGTTCGTTTAAACACAGAGCTCAAAAAGAAGTCAACATCATAATTAATATCCTGAGACGGACTAGAGGGATCAGGTCCCTTATGCAGTTCCCCTTTTTCTAGCATATTCACCAATTCCTCCATCCTTCAAGGCTTCTACAAACCCAGTAACAATTTCAGCCTCACTCTCTAGGATATTAGATCTACCCCATTCCCTTTCAGTTAAAGTCCCATCAAAATCTACCAAAGACTTCTTGGGGTTTTGATTCAGATGGAGTTAGGATTTAGGAAGATGACAGAGTTGGGTTCACTTATGATATATTTGGAGAGAAAGATTCTTTTTGAGACAAGGTTTATTTTGTTTTTGAAGAAAAGAATCGGTTTTGGTTAGGTGTGAGAGAAGGAAATGATTTTTTTGGGGCAACATGTCAGTTTAGAAAAGGTTTAAAATTTTTAACTTCAAAAATTTGGAGAGAGGCGGGAATAAAATAATGACATGATACTTCAGCAGTTTACAAAGGCATATAAGTATTGAGGAGACTACTAACCTGAGTCACAGGAACTAGGTTCCTTGACGGTTTTTGAAAATTTGAGCAAAAATACCTAGAAGTGCAATGTCACTCTTACTTGTTTTGTCCTGAAACTGCCATGTATATATACTTATAACAGTATAGATTTGATTTAGATGTCGCCAAAAAACACTTTTTAGCATTGTACCTTTCCTTCTTAACATAGCCTATCATCGAGGGACCAGGTCCTTAGTTAAGCTTGATCAACCCCAACTCCAGATGATTGTTTCAAAGTGTTCCCTGCTTAGCGCCTTGATAAAGATGTCTGCTACCTAATGCTGCATATTCCAGAACTTTATACAAATCATACCCTTTTCAACACTAAACCTCAAAAAGTGATGTCACACATGAATGTGCTTTGTCCTCTTGTGTCGTACCGAGTTCAAGCTGCAAATGCACCAAAGTCTTCCAATCGTTGCTTGATCCACAATAGTTGGGCACAACAGGAGGCAGCTGCTACATATTCAGCTTTTGCAGTAGAGAGGCCACAAAACTTTATTTCTTTGTACCCCATGAAATCAAGCAAGATCCCAAAAAGTGTGCCATGCCATATGTGCTCTTTCTATCCACCAGATAACCAGCATAATCAACATCAGCATACCAAATAAAGTCAGAATTATCTCCTGAGGGATAATAGAGGACCAGGTCCTGCATTCCTTTGAGATACCTCATAATTCTTTTGGCAGCTTTTAAATGAGATTCTTTAGGACTTGATTGCAATCTAGCAAACAAACCAACACTAAACACAAAGTTAGGTATGCTGGCTGTTAGCTACAAGAGAGATCCAGTGATACCCTAATACATAGTTTCATTTACAAGGGAACCAGGTTCGTCCATGTCTAGACGAGTGGCAGTAGCAATGAGAGTATCAATGGTCTTTGTGCTTTCCATCTCAAACCTTTTCAGAGGCTCCTTAATGTATTTCTCATCACTTATCATCGCTCCCTTAGAGGTTTGCTTAACTTGTAGTCCTAGGAAGAAGTTCAATTCCCCATCATACTCATCTCAAACTCGCTTCCAATAAGATTTGCAAACACCTCACATAAGGAATCATCTGTTGTACCAAAAATGATGTCATCAACATAGATTTGCACAATCATTATGTTCCTCCCTCTTTTCTTCAGAAAGAGAGTGTTGTCAATTTTCTCTCTAATGAAATCATTCTTCAGAAGGAACCTAGAAAATCTTTCATACAATGCACGAGGGGCCTGTTTCAATCCATATAGAGCCTTGTCAAGCTTGAGGAATTCTTCAGGATGTTCATGGCATTCAAAATTAGGTGGTTGTTTGACAAAACTTTCTCCTTCAAATATCCATTCAGAAATGCATTCTTAACATCCATTTGGAACAATTTGAATTCCATATGAGATGCAAAAGTAAAGAGAATTTTGATGGCTTCCATTCTTGCAACTGGAACAAAAGTTTTATCACAATCAACTCCTTCTTCTTGATTAAGGCCTTGGACCACCAGCCTGGCTTTATTTCCTGTTGTATTGCCAAATTCCTCAAGCTTGTTTCTGAATACCCACCTAATTCCAATAAAAGTTCTATTTGAGGGTCAAGGAACCAAGTGCCACATGTTGTTCCTCTCAAATTGATAGAGGTCCTCTTGCACGGCAGCAATCCAGTCATCATCTTTCAATGCTTACTTGATGTTTTTCGGCTCAATTTGAGACAAGGAAGCTGCGAAAGCAAACATTTTTCTTGTCTTTGATTTAATTTGAATTCTTGAATCCAGAGGAGTGATGACATTTAGGAGAGGATGTGAGCTTTTGTGCTTCCAATTAGACACCTGAGTCTCAGGGCGAGAAGGACCAGGTTTAGCCGTGTGAGACCCATCATTGGCATATATAGAAGTGTGAGTACCATTTCTCTGCTCAGCATCAGGTGTGCCTTGCACAACATCAGCAACTCTATTTTCTACTTCAGTTGCTGTGATGGAGGGACCAAGTTCCTCCAAAGCAGCTGGAGGTTATGTTGTATCTTCTTCACTAGACTCCTTGACCTGATTCATCAGATCTGATTTCCTGTTTTCCATATCAATGACTTGTTTAGGAACCTTTGAATACTCTCTATCTTGATCATTCTTATCATGTGAATCTTTGAATAGTCATTAATAATAACAAATATGTACTTTTTTCCTCCTCTGCTAGGCATCCTCAGAGGTCCACGCAGATCCATATGAAGAAGATCCAGTGGCTTGAGGTGCTCACTTCCTTCTTTGGGTTGAATGAGGACCTGACTTGCTTCCCTTTCACACATGCATCACACACCTTATGATCTTTGAACATTGACTTCAGCAACTCACGAGCCAGGTCCTTCTTGATCAGCTTGTTCAACAGAATGAAGCTTGCATATCCAGATCTTCTGTGCCATAGTTCAGCATCATCATCAACAGCACTCAGACAGTTATAAGATCGGTGAGGTGCAAGACCTTTACAAGAACTCCACTTTGTTTCCTTTGTCGCATATTTCAGAGGCACTCAACATGATATATTTCAAGCCATTAACCTAAAATACTTTCAATTGAGTGCGCTCTCCATGTTCTTGAGAAAGTTTTCAGCTTGCTGACTAGGGTTGGCAGCTAAATTCATTCTTCGAGACCCCATAACATAAGAAAGACAATTGATCCCTATTCATTCGGTCAAAGTCTCCACTTTTCACGCCCCTCTACTAAGAGATTCACCATGTTGATAGGAATCTGCAAAGACCTTCTTGTACACGTACTCGAGGGCAGCATTCATGGCAATCATCAATACTTTCTCCCGAGGGCATTGCACTGCCGCATAAATAATGGATCCACTGGGCTGGATGAGCAACCTTCTATCTGGCCTCTGTACCAATAGTAGAGTGGTTTGCTACTTTCAATTAGAAAAGGAAGATTGAGCAAGGCAAAGGAGAAAGAAGTTGTCCCCTCATCTCTGCCGCCACCGCATATGTAGAAAAAGAAGGAGCGGAGAAGGAAGAACAACCGTTTGACTTTGGCACATGAGGTGGCGAGTTTGGCTAGGTAACATAACGGAAATGTATCGGACTGCAAATCTTGGAATGACGGTTCGACTCCGTCCTTAGCCTCGGGGAGTGGTGAGCGGCTGGTAGCTCCATGGTTGGTTAGCTCGAAAGCTAGTTTTTACTCTTTGATCATTGAGAAAGAAAGGTGATATTACCTGAGGTGAGGTAGAACTTCTTTCTGCATAACTTTTTCTTTTTCATTACTTCCATGGGCATTCCTCATGGCACGACAACATTGAATAAAGGGACGACTGAGGGGGTACTGATTTGAGGGAAGCATAAAGGAAGACGACGAAAGGTTATGTTAAAAGAGATGGCTATGAGACTAATGCAAATAATTTGTTGAAATAGTAGATTTAGTAGTCTGCTTTCTTTCTCTGGGTATGAACTCCTCCCTTGAGGAAGTCCAAAGAACAATTTTTTATGAAAATAAAGAAAGAATTTCTTTTCATAAAAACAGAAAGGCATGAATTACGCAAGAAGTTCTTTCGGTTAAAACACCGTGCGACTCGGAGGACATAAGACTTCTTGGTCAAGCCAAAATGATTGCCGACTGGATGCTCCTACCCCACCATGTCTGGCCCTTTATCTTACCTTAAGAAGAAAGATGAGGTATGAAGCCTGGGACAACAAGCTATGATTCATTTGATTTCTTCTAATCACCCTCAAGCACAACTGATCCAAGCTTGCTGGAATCCCATTTTCAAGCTAACTGAATGCTATCTGCTGCTAGTTCTTTTCCATTATCTACTTTTACTACTGTCGTTGCCGATCTTGTATGGATATGCAGGAAGGGGTGCTCCTAGGTGTATGTAGGGGCTGTGTTTGTTCGCGAGAAAGGATTCCTCGTCAAGTAAGTTTGGGGGGGTGTGGACACACTTGCGCTAGTTCGGGTAACGACCTACTTTCGCTACTACAGCTAGGGGCTCTTCCACTCAAATTCTTTCCTCTGCTTTAAGGAAGGTTGAAAGTAAAGCCGAATGAAGGAGAGTTAAGTTAATTGTTCATTCCCATTGGTAGGAACCTCGCCATCTTGACTTGATATGTCAAGAAGACTACAACTGATAGTGGATCACCTTTTGCTTAAAAGGGCGTTTGAGGACCCGTTGATCAAAGGAAAGGGAAGTTCCTACTTCCGGGACGGAGCCGTATGACGCGACTATGAATGACACTCTATCCAGATCTATGGATCTCATCTCCCCAGCATCAACTTGGGAATCCATCCAAATCTGCCACTCTTTGGACGAGGCCTTCTATTCTATGAACATCCCACCACTGAATGATTCACTTTCAAGTTTCGCCTCTGACTCTGGAGAACGCAGGGTCAAGCCAAGCCCTGACCCCTTTCGAGCAGCTCTTTCAACTGCCGCCTAATCCCCCAACATGCTCAAGAATCGAGAGCCGTCCATGGACTGGACGGCCGGAGAGGGGCGATGTGTACAAGGCCCAAGAAGGAATTCACCGCCCAATGGCTGACCGGCGATTACTAGCGATTCAGGCTTCATGTAGGCGAGTTGCAGCCTGAAATCCGATCACATATTGGCACGTTCATGATGCATCATAATCAAAAGGCCGTAAAGTAAAGAAGACCTATGCATCAGTATACTGTCATGATCACATATTAGCTCGATTTTATTGACGGATTGAAGGCAAAGCTGTTGCTCACGAATCAAAGCGTGAATGTCCCTTCGAAGTCTCGCATGCTCTTTTTGATCGGGAGGGGGGGGGGCAGCACGAAAGATTGGTCCGCTCCAAAAAGCTGAGTTTTTCGGTTCGCTCCCCTTATGTGGTCAGCCTTCTTACCAGTAAGATAGGCTGGCTCTTTAAAAAGGGCGCCCTCCTAATCTCATTTTGATAGGAATCGATATTGATAATTATCCCAAGGAGGCGATCCATTCCAAATAGTGTCAAACCAGAATGTAAGGAGTGGAGCTCCGCCCCTACTTCAATTAAAGCTCGCCCCCCCCCCTTTTTCCCTCTAAAGCCCCTCGCTCCACTCATTTTTGAAACCCAAGGG
>MCJB01050180.1:19082-54754 GCA_002018475.1 Nicotiana obtusifolia
GGGGGGGGGGGGGCAGTTGCAAAGGATAGTTCCTGAGGTTCTAGAAAATAATAAACAGGAGTGTGGGTACTCCCTCTAGGAAGGGCTCACAACCAAAGGATGCACGGGGTGAAGTTTGCCACCATGAACTAAAGATTGGAACTTCCTATCAGCCCTCTTCTCTATTCAAGGTCCTTTCCTCACTGAGGACCATGGGCCTATAACTTCAGATACAAAGCATGATTTTTCCAAGACGTGCAAGGCGCCCTCCCAGCCTTCCAAGGGGAAAGACTATCGATGGGAGAAGACTTGGACGTATAGCAAGATTAAATAAGAGGTATTGCATACAAGAATCATCTCTTTTCCTAGGAAGTTAGTCTTTTCATGAGAGGAATTGGTGTTCCAAACCTTCTCCCTCCCTTCCATCGATGAAACTACTCTTGCAAAGTAAAAAACTCATATAACTTTCCTTCTAGTCGAATAGATTATATGAAAGAAAAGGAGTTCGCACAACATGGACAATGATAGGCAGACCAAATATTTATGCAGTCGTAGGGCCCAATATCTCAATAGCACCTTTGTCTAAAGCTTCGAAGGAGACTTCATATCCGAATTGCAGGAACGATCTGAATAGAAAGTCATTCAAAATTTGATCGAAAAACCAGTATTTATTGAAGAAGCTATAGAGTCGATTACTAATAGCACTTCCATAGCAGCTAAGAATTATCTCAGGTTTTCCGTTGGTGCGCTCCGGAAAGAAGGAGCAAAGGCGAAAAAGCTCAAGTAATTTTCCCTTGACTACTATGAAGCCAGGGAAGATAACTGCATGAGAGGATTATTTCTCCCTTTAAAACTCCAGCGAGATTGTTCAGGGATGACGGTAAACCCATTTGCAAATCACAAAGCAGACAACTCGTCGATCTTTGTCTAGCTCCCTGACTACTTACTAATAAAGGAAAAGAATAAAAATTACCCTCTTCGGTATCGATAGAGAAAGTAGAGAAGGACAGTGACACAATAGCTCTAACATAAGCAAGCTGGCTGAGCCATTCCCATCCCAAGTGGTGCCCCGATTCGACTTGGTCGGTCGGGAAGAGATTCACATAGAGACTACTGCTATCCGAGAATCTCTTTCTATGTTAGCTAGCAGGGGCGGGCTTCTCGTAGTATAAAGCAAAGCAGGAAGATTGGACCGATCTGACTACCCACCTAACCACCCTGGCGTATGTTTCCGAATGCAGCTGAAAAAGGGAAACCCCTTTTTATTAGTAAGGTATAGGTTGGTTGGGAAAAACTCCAAAACTAATTCAGAGTGAGTGTTTTCCCAATTTTTTCAACTCCTAGAATGTATCCTTTTTTGCCATTTTCAAAGGACACACTCCCACTTTGCAGGGCTTTGAGTGAAAGAAAATCATCCATACTTCCAGTCATGTGTTTTAGAGCAGCCACTATCCATGTACCGTTTTTGACTGCTTATTTTCACTACTGCTTGCACAAGGGAATTAGAGATTAGTATTAGGAACCCAAACAAGTTTGGTTCCCTTGTAATGAGGGAAGGAGCGAATCAAATTTCTTTTTGTCCATGCAGGCATCAAACATTTCTTTTTTAGAGAATCAGGTTCCTTAGCAGTAGAAACGTCTTTGACAAAAACTTTATTTTTCTATTGGGATTGAATCTTTGCTTTACATGAATTTTGTAATGACCAGTCTTACCACAGTGAGTGCAAAGCCAGTTATCGGGCACAATAACATACTTGCTATGTGGGTTATAGAGGGCTTTTTCCTTGTGGAACCTGATTCCTTTGCCTGTTCCCACCCCATTACTTTTATACATGGAAGTGATTGTATCAGAAGATCAGGTCCACTTCAGAGATTTATCTAGATCATTTTTAACCTTGCTTAAATCTTCCTGAAGTTGTTTATTCCTTTCAAGTTCAATAGCAAGACTCAATTTTACATTTTTGAGTTTATTTTCAAGCTTAAGGTGTGCCTCACTTTCCACTCTCTTTCCTTTAGAGGAGTTCATGCATTTTTCCATTGAATTTTTTTAGAAGATATTTTCTTTCTTTTTTTCCTTCACTGTTTCCTTCAAATCTGCAACTACAACCACAAGATCATCACTCTCTTGTTCTAACTCTCTAATTTCCTCAGTTAAATTTTTTTTATCACTAATGAGGTTGTGATAAGCATCAATTAAAACATTAGCTAAAGATACCAACTTCTTTTTAGAATAAGACTTCAAATTTCTTTGAACATCCAGAAAGTTTACCTCATCGTCATCATCTTCTTCATCCTCATCAGATTTTTCCATCAGTGCAAATATGGAATCATATTCTGTAGCTTTGCTTTCAATGGCCATCATGGAGGTGTCTCCCTGTTCATCATCACCCTCAGATTCACTAGAGGAATCTCCCCAAACAGCTAGAGCTTTGTTCACAATATTATAAGAGACATATCTTCTCTTTCTTCCTATTGGGGATCGGCTTCCTATTAACCATCTTTTCAGCATTGTGTTTGTGATGGTCCTGCTTGTGAAGTGAATAATCATTGATGACATGTACTGACTTTCCGCACTTGTAACAATAATCGTATCCTTTAGTGTTTTTGCTAGAGCTACCTTTCTTGGGAATGCCTCCATTTTTATGAACCATTTTTTGAAATCTTGGTGGTCTGTAGGTTGATTTACCTTCATCAAAAGTTTGTGGAGCAACCATGTATTTCCTTTTTAGGTGTTAGCCTTATAGAAAGAACTTACTCTGATACCAATTGATGTAAACTAAGAGTCCACCAAACTATATAGAGAACCCGGTTCTCTATCAGTTCGCACAGAACACACACACACACAACGGTAAATATAACACAACAATATTTTACGTGGAAAACTTCCAGCTCACGGGATTAAAAACTACGACCTACACTCGTAGGATTTCATCTTCACTAACCGAGAAACTTTAGATTACAACCTATTGTAACCTAGGAACTAAACTCTTAATCCCTCACCCACTTGCAATAACTATATTGCAAGCCTCTTTGTACTAATTTTATTACAAAGCAACAAACCTTGACTAACTCTAGTCAAGAAACTAAACTAGATAGTGGTTTAAATCTGTCCTACAAAGACACTTCTTGAGAGTAGTGTAGGATTACAAATGAAGAACAAATAACAAATACTCAACAAACCTAAGGACTTAAGATATCTTCAATCTTTGGATATGGTCCTTGAGGTTGTAGCAGCTTTGTTCTTGAGAGAGGTGGTGGCTAGCACTTGAGAGAATATGATTTTTGGATTTGCAAGTATTAGACAAATGAAATCCCTTGCCTTATGTTGAAAATATGTGTGTGTGAGGTCATCAAGGATGATGAAATAAAGTGTCATTTAGTTTGGCCTTAGCAAGCTACAACTGTGCTGCTGTAATACTGCCTGACGGTACAATGCAGCAGTCGGCCAAACGGTATAGTGCAGCAGCTTTTATAGTTGTAGAGTTGACTGTACGACGACCATGGGTACTGATCCCTATCTGTTCCCTCTACTGTTCCCTTATATGATTTCATTGAGAATCGAACCAGACATCTGACTAGTTACTTTGATCGCAAGGGAACTAATTGTATTAGGTTCCTTATCTGGTTCTCTCATGAGGTTTGTCAAATCATCAAAACAAAAGATTCATAACTTATCAGGGGCTTATTAGAGGCTTGTTTTCTTGTTCTTTAATAGTTAAAGATATGTAACATGATTGTATGGTGAAAAAACCTTTGTTGTGCATTCTTTAGATCAAGCTTCTCATCATTGGAATTTTGCCCTCAAGGCTTAGTTCAAGTGGTAAAGATTAAGGGACTTATCACCTGAGGGGTAGGCACCTTATCTCAAGCGGTGTCACGTGACACCGCTTCGTCAATTTTTTTCGTAAATATGTATGTGAAGATCATAAGAAAAATAAAAATATTTGATATAAATATAAAATGATACCGCTTATTATTATAGTGATTTATTTATTTATTAACTTCTTTAAATATTGACACCACTTGTCAAAATGCGTACGCCAGTGCTTATCTCTTATCACACGTTCAAGCCCTCGCCATGCAAACTAAGCGTGATATTTAAGTGGAAAAGGCTAGAGGGGTGGGCCCATCATCCCCTAGTTTCAAAGGGTGCGGTTGGTCCTAAGGGTTATCCGCAGTCATTCTCAGTCATAAAAAAAAACCTCGTACTGAATGTAGTATCAACAAAAATTCAGATGTCTTCTGTATCTTAACGTCATTTAAGTTTCTTCTAAAATTCAATTATCCACATATTGTTTGAATGATTTGCCTAGGAAGAATCAGGTATCTTGCTACTCTTAATAAATCAGGAAATTATTATTTCGAATGGTGAAATTTTTCTGATCTTCACCATGTCTGTTTATGATAATAAAGTTCTTATCATATCTTGTTATTCCTTTAATCCTACATTGTCTTCATACTAAAATACTGACATATGGATAGATGAAAAATAACATCCACCATGATTATGCAACTATATAATTTTTAATAGTTTAGGATCTTCAACAGTAACTTTCATGGTTATACAGAAAGGGGCATTCGCTTTCCTTTTCTGATTTTTTGAAATTCTTTCTCTCACTTCTTCATCGGGTCAGGTAATAATAATTATAAATAATAATAATAATAATAATAATAGTCTTAATAGTTTATATTATTTCAGTGGTGGGATTTAAGCTACCACCTAAATCTTAGAAGCCAACACTTCCTCCACCGTCTAACATCCCCGTTCCACCATTATGCCACAATGATTATCATCTAATTCTTTTTTTAAAAATCATTCAAGTTGTATTCTTTGGTATTGTCTTCTCTTTGTGGCAGTCTCTTTCCTTTTTGACTGTGAGTTAGTGAGTTTTTTCATTCTATAAATATTTTATTTTTCTTTATGAATGGTTTGGCTTTGCGATGGATATTGAAATGGATGATGTTTCTCATACAGTTGAAGAGCTAGAGGGGTTGGATTTGGGAGAACTAGAGGCCGCATAAAAATCAATTATGATCTTTGTCCGGTATGTAGATTGCTAACAAGCAGATCTATCAATGTTCAAGCAATGGAAAATACCCTGGCACGTATCTGGCGACTTGGGCGTCGTGTGAAAATAAAGGTATTAGGAGGGTACTATTTCCTGTTTTGCTTAAACCATGAGTTTGATATTCAACGTGTCATTGAGGAAGCGCCTTGATCCTTCAAAATCATCTATTGTTATTACAGGTTACAAAAGGGAGAGGATCCGGAGAAAGTGGAATTATTTCACTCTGAGTTCTGGGTTCAAGTGCATGATCTTCCTTCGGATTACATGTTTGAGGCAGTGGTTTGACAAATTGACAATTATTGGTTCCTTTGTTAGTTGTGATGCTCGAGAAGTTACTTGAAAGCGTAACATTTTTTATACGTATAGGGTCCAGTTTGATATTCGAGAGCCATTGAAATGTTCTAAGAATATTGCTACTATTAACTTCGTTATGAAAGACTGCCATCTTTTCTTTATTCGTGGTCATTTGAGACACGAGGATACTATTTACAAGACTAATTTCGTGTTACCACATGATAAGATCATTAAAATATGGGGGCCTTGGCTGAGGGCAGCTCCAAAGTAGAGGGTGTATGCGACGGTGTCATGGTTATAGAAAGATGATGCAGCAATAACTTTAAATATGCAAAATCTTTCCAAGTTGAAAGGCCTACGTGAAAAATATGAAGGTAGGGAAAAGTGCCGAGCTAGTAAAGGCTGTGACGTCTGACACTGCTGTTTCAGTTGAGTCTAATGCTTATGGAAAAAATATTAAAGACTCTATGCTGGAAGTTATGAAAAGTAACAAGAAACTCTAAAGTTCAAGTTTGGGAGTACCATCTTTCACTCTGCATGTTTCTTCAACAATAAATAATTCAACAATAGAGCCGGTAGAATAGGCCTACAGACAACCGTGAATATCTTTAGTTGGAATTGCCTCAGTATGGGAAATCTGCGAGCAGTTCGCGCTCTTAAGCAGCTAGTTAGACGGAACAAGCCAGATATACTTTTCTTGATTGAAACTCTTGTGGATGTTGCAAAACTTTAGGAAGTTCACAATAAAGTTATTTTTATTTATTCTTTTGATGTAAATAGAAATTGTAAGAATGGTGGTTTGGCTGTATTTTGGAATAGTAACAATCTCGCGCACATAAAAAATTATTCTAATAATTTTATAGACCTTATTATTTCTCATATAATCGAGGAAGAACGGAGATTAACATATTTCTATGGCCTTCCTGAATGTCATAGGAGGAGAGACTCTTTGACTATTTTGACTCATTTGCCTTCTATTTCTCAGTTACTATGGTGTTATATAGGAGATTTTAATGATATTTTTTCTGTTAGTGATACATAAGGAGGTGCGGTCTATCTCAAATACTTAATTGATGGTTTTTGAGATACTCGGAGTAATTATTGTGATCTTCATGATTTGTGTAACGACCCAACCAACCGTTTTGTGTATTAGAATTCTATTTCCTTATGTGATGCTTCCCGTATATGTGTCTGATGTCTTTTGACTTGAGGGGATGGTTGATTTGGTTTTGAGAAGGTTTAAGAGTGAATTGGAACACTTAGTTTTATTTTGAAAAGCTTAAGTTGTAGGAGTTGACCAAGGTTTGACTTTTGAGTAAATGACCTCAGAATAGGATTTGATTGTTCTAATAGGTTCATATGTAATTTTTTTACTTTGGCATATGTTCAATTTGGTTTTAGATGTTCTTAAAATATTTTGACTCTATTTGTCGAAAGTTGTCAATTTAAAAAATTGGAGAGTTTTTAAGTTTTATCAATAGTTGACTTTGATGTTATCAGACTCTAATTGTTCTTTAGAGATTGAATAGGTTGGTGTTGTTGTGTGGAACTTGTGTGTGAAGTTTGGTTGAGATATGAGCTACATGGGCATAAATGACACGCTTGGTTGGAGGATTAGAAGCTCTTGAACTTAAGAGAAGTTCAACTTGTGGTTTGATCTTTAATTCTTAAATGTGATGATCTCCTATGTGTTTGGAGGCTTTGGATAGATTCGTATAGTGTTTATAGACTTTTTGGTATGATTGGACGGGTTCCCAGAGGGTTCAAGTAAGTTTCGGATCACCCGGAGCATGTTTGAAGTTGGTTGATGTGCTGGTGTCCCGTGTTCAACGCGTTTGCGAGGGGTTTCTCTCTTTCTCAATGAAAGTGTTAGGGTGGGGGTCATTTGTTCTTCGCATTCGCGCTGGGTGACTCGCGTTCGCAAAGGCTTGTGGCAGTGGTGCTTCGCGTTTGTGATGAGGGAGTCACATTCGCAAAGAATAAGCTAAGGTTGGGAGATTGTCCTTCGCATTAGCGAAGGTAGGGCCACGTTTATGATGAAGCCTAGGTAAGAGGCTTCACATTTGTAAGCGGGATATTGCATTCCCGGAGAAGGATTTTGGGCAGTGGCATTTTGTGCTTCGCAAATGCGAGGATTGGGCCGCATTTGCGAAGGGTATCGCTGGGAAGACTACTTAAGTTGTTATTTCCGTATTTTTGACCATTCTCTCATATTTTGAACCCTAGACTTAGAATTTCAAAGACCATAAGGTAGGTCCGCTTTCTCTCATCTCTTCCCTCTCTCCGTCTTTCTCCTCTCTCCTCTCTCCTCTCTCCTCTCTCCTCTTTCCTCTCTCCTCTCTCCTCTCATCTCTCTTCTTTTTCTTCCCCTTATCTTCTTTTTCTTTGTGCACTTCTCTCACCGCTGGCGACCTTGCCAGCGCCATCGCTTTCTTTCTCCTCTTTCTGCCTTTCTCTCTCTCCCCTCGTTCTCCCTCTCTTTGTGTATGTGTGGATACATGTTTTTGAGCCTACAATTAACCGGGCTGACTGAGTTCCGGCAAGATCTAGACACGTGCCGGCACGTCAGTACCACTGCAGTCAGGTTTGGCAAGATTTTGCATCACTGGCGGTCTCCCCCTCAACTGGATCCGTCCTACGCGATTTTACACCACTTCCAATATGATCCAGCAACTCTGGTCATATCACCGGCGAGCTCCATTATCTCCAACGACTGTCATTCCGCCCTCTACAAAATCAGGTTCTATCATTCTTATTTTATTATTTTTTTGGATTAGCTTTGTTATAGTCTGTTTCTAGTGTTTTCTTTATTAGTCTTTTTGTTCTAATTGTGGCTGCTCTTTTTTGATAACCTGTATTTTGATCCGAGCATTTTCGTATCGCTTAGCATATTTAGTGTCGCTTATCTTAGTGCTATTTTCATTTCTAGTACATTAGTCTTCCTTTATTTTTTGGTGCTTTTTAGCTTTGGACTATATTCCTTCTTTTAATTCGGTGCTCGTTTTGTGGTGGTGCTTGCTTAGTGTGCGTTAGTTTGAGTGCTCGTATGGATTACTAAAGAACTTGGTTCTTTACCGTGTTCCTTAAGCGCAAAGTAAATAAGCAATACAATGAACACCATGATTTTTACGTGAAAAATCATCCCACACAAAAGGTGCAAAAACTACGACCTACCACGTATGATTTTCAACTCCAACTCCACTAGAACAATGAGCCAGAATGTATCAATTACAAGACTGTAATTCAATACTCTCCAGTACTCCTACTACTCCTATTTGATTCACAAGTTACTCTAAATTGTAAAGCAAAATGTTCACTCCAACTCACTAATTGTTTATGATGTTTGATTACAACTCAATTTTCTAAAACACATTCATTAGACTGACTCGGAAGAATACAAAGCAAGTACTCAACATAAGTAAAAACAACTTATGATGCGTTAGTTGATATGTAAAAGGATAATTTAAAAGTCCAACGTCAATCCTATTTAAACACGATTTAAGATCTTCCAGGAGTCCTATTCATAGTCAGCTTCCTCTTTGATATGACCCCAACTGTTCCAAGGATTCCACAAGCTTTGGGACTTTTATCTCTGACTGATTTATCCATATCTTCTTGAGCAACGACCCTTATCACTTATAGCAGCCATCTTTCACCAAACTCGGACCTGGGTAACTTTGAGATAAAGTTATTGTCTTGTACATACATAAAAGTATCAATCATAAAAAGCTGATCCTTTAACCTGAGGAGTTGATTCTTCACAACAATTAAACAGCTACATTGAGGACTTGATTCTTTGAGCAGTTAATCACACTTTGTTAATCATCAAAACTTCAATACTCAACAAATTCTCCCTTTTTGATGATGACAAACTTTGTACATAGAACTATGCAATCACATCAAAGAACCAGATGATCACAATAAGTACTTTTGACATACATGTATGTTCACAACCCACCAACCTTTCAACCTTTCACAACCCACCAACCTTATCCCCTTTTGGCATCATCAAAAAAACACAAATACATGCTACACATTAAGCGTATATAATGTCAGATTCAAGGCCAAACAAGCGACACCACAAGCATAAGAAAAGGCAAATAAACTAGGCTGATGATCTAATAGAGTACAAGGCACTAAAGCAGAGCAATAGGAGACATTAAGTAGTGCCAAAAGAAGCCCGGGCCTTGTTTTCATTAGTAGAACAAAATAAACTAAGCATACTACCAACTACTCAGACTAAGACAAAAGGAACAAAAGAAAAGGCATCACTAGAATAGCAAAAGAACTAAAGACACTAGGAAGGAACTGGTTCAAGGGTGAGAAGTAGAGAGGGTCAAAGCTTTCACAAGGGTAGCAATCTGTTGAGCATGGGCCTCCCTGTCTCTTCTGAAATCTTCACTGAGTTGCTTTGTTTCCTTTCTCAGCTCATTATTGTCTTCATAAAGCTTGGCATTCTCTTCAACAGCCAACTCCAACCTCTTGCTGAGTTCTGCAACCCTACTGCTCCCAGGAAGAATGGCAGATCATGTGGGTCCTCTAGCCTTGATCTCCTAATAGCCACAATACTTGAGGGTAACAACAAACATTATTGTGGTTTCCAAGCTTAAGTTCAGGCAAGACATTGTTGAGCTTGCCAAATAACTCAGTCAACATGAAACCATATGGAATAGCATGCTTTGGTTTGGAAGTACCTGCAGCTCTTGCCATGTGCTGAATCATCATGCTTGGAAGATTGATAGGTCGATTAGTGCCGAGCAGTTCCATCACAGCCATGTCTAGCAGAGTAGCTTCATGCCTTCTCTCAGACCTCTAAAGAATGCAGGAGTGGACAAACTGAAACAATAGCTTCTGAAAGGGATTCATATCAGTCTTGTACACTTTCTGGGAGCATCTACTTCAAACTTTTGGGAGAACTTCCTGGTGACCACAATGCTAGTGTTAAAATCATTGTCTATGGCTGGCCACTTCTTCTTCAAATAATTGTCAAATTTCAAAGAAGGGATATGTAGAAGCAGCCCCAGTTCCTCAGCATCAAACTCCATGTGGAAGCCCCCTACTTTACTCTTGATTACCTTCCCATCAAAAGTGAAATTTGTGTATCTCCACCACATCAGGAACACATACTGGGGGAAAGCTTGGACAAACATGTGCTTCCACCCCAATAACTGAAGTTCTCAACCAGTTGAGCCATTCCCTTCTCATCAGCGTTCGCAAGAATCTTTCCATTTAGCATTTTTTTGTTCCTGAACTCTGAGAGTCGATCAACTACAGCTGGCACATTCTGTCTTGTCTTACCCCTACTGGCCCCAACAGAAGATGTAGCATGTTTGGTAACTTTCGCTCCTTTTTTCTTTGGTGTGGCAGACTTTGCTGGCAAGGCTGAGTCAGATTCATCTTCTCCATCCACCTCAACAACAGGTTCCACAATTGAAACCTTCTTCTTTGGCATCTTTGCACTTCTGGACTCCTTCATGATTTGTGCATCAACAACCTTTCTTTTACTCCTTATGAGGGGAGTTCTAGTAAGAGGAACCACTCATTTCCTTGTTGAGACTGCTGTCTTTGTAGCTTTCACAGTGGTCTTTTTGGACTTCTTCCCTACCTCAGATAGTGGCATATCATCTTCATTACTGCTAACTTCTTCATCTCCAGTGAAAGGAGTTAACAGAGACCCAGGTTCTTGAGCCCTTGTATCTTCACCAATTTCTTCTAAAGGGGCTATGACAGTGTTTCCAATTGTCATGGAACCTTCAGATTCCTCACTCATATTCCCCTCTTCTTCCTCACTCTCGTCATCACCTCCTTCACTTTCACTTACCTTTTCTTAATCCTCACCCTCACTTTCAGAAACCTCCTCTTCTTCACTCTGATTTTCTTCTTCTGTAGAATTATTAGCCTGTTCACCTGTCTTATCCTCTATATCACTTTCCTTATCATCTTCAGATACTCCCTCATTCTCACTCTTTTCTTCTTCATTGGCTATGTTTTGAGCATCATGTTCCTCATGACTGTTCACAACTTCTTCTTCTTTTTCACCTTCATGATCTTCCTCCTCCTCAGTCCAACTAAAATCAAGGCCATCAAAAGCCTCCTTTTGCACTGGTTCTTTACGTCCTCCCCCCTCAACCACATGCTCCATAACTGTTATATCTACCTCCTTTCCCAGATCCCCTGTACGCTCTTCTACCGTGAATTTCTCCACCGGTGACTTCTCAGTTGTAGGTGGAAGAGTATCTAAGGGTGCAACATCTATAGCAGAAGCCAAGACATCTAACTTGGATGTAGGATGTGGTACCTGATCAATAGTGCCTATACCTGATTCCCGTTGAATCACAAATTCCTTGACTCCAGTGTCACCTTGCGTACCATCCTCAGGCACTTTCTTGACAGATTTTCTTGAAGTTGCTTTGACCTTTGCTTACTTAGAGGTATTTTTTGTAGGAAGCTCAGGTGCATGGGTAGTTTCTTTTGAAGGAGGGGGTACAATGGAGATGGGAATGATAAAAAAAGGAGCAGTAGGAATACGGGAGGATGAGGTAGGTATGGTAGAGGATATCGAAGGAGAAGGAGAAGGAGCAGGTGTGGGTGTGGGTTCTCTTGAAGGCTTGTCATTTTTCTTCGATTTGGGCTTCAAGATTTTGGGTTTTACTTCAGCCTTGGTTGATGATTTAGCTTTAGAGGGTGTTTGACTGGCTTTAGGCATGGTGATCAGATGAGAGACTCGAAGAAGAGAAAGAAGGGCTAATTCTTGATAATTGCTTTTGATTCTTGCTTAGGGTTTGAGAGAAACAGTGAGGTAAGAGAAGCTGATCATAAGAGCCTTTTAAAGGCGTTACTCCTGATTTGATTGGAAGAGTGATGGTGACCGAATTTGAGTTCTAACGGGACTCTTACAATGGTTACTTTGATTGTAAGGTTTTTAGGAGTAATTGATACTCTAATTACACAAGGATTCCCGCTTACTCTTTGACTAGAAGACGATTAGAAGTGATGCCAACGGAATTAAAAGTCTGAGTATAGCAGTAATTTCAGAATATAAAGTCTTAGTGACTTAAAACAGTATGATACATACCTGACTCAAAGAACCAACTCCTTAGAAACTCCTTATTCATTTCTACAATAAAGCTTCAACACTTCATATTAGTATCATGCAACACAGTTATCAGCCATATGTTCTAAGCAAGTGCATGAGCTTAATACAAGTACAAAGCTGATCAAACACATTGTACTTAATTATCTACGTCTTTATTATGCTTTTTCTAACCAATCACTGGGGGCCAGCTTAGTGGGAGGAGTTGATTAGACCTAGTTCTAGCCCATTCCTTTCAAAGTGATCCCTACTCAGAGCTTTAGTAAAAATATCAGCAATTTGATCTTCAGTTTTACAGAAGTAACTTGAGATATTCCTCTTTTCAATATTGTCTCTGAGAAAGTGATGTCTAATGTCAATGTTCTTGGTTCTCTTGTGCTGACATGGATTTTTAGCAATGTTTATGCCATTGGTGTTATCACAGAAAATGGGAACACAATAAATAAATAATACCATAGTCCTTTATTGTTGTCTTCTCCATAGTAACTTAGCACAGCAGGATGCCGCTTCCACATATTCAGCCTCAGTTGTAGATAAGGCCACTGAGTTTTGCTTCTTGGTTCCCCAAGATACCAGACAAGAACCTATAAAATGAGTTGTTCCTGAAGTGTTTTTCCTGTCAACATGAAAACTTGCATAGTCAGCATCAGTATAACTAACTAGATAAAAGTTGTACCCTTTGGGATACCATAGACAGAGGTCAGGGATCCCCTTGAGATATCTTAGTATTCTTTTGACAGCCTCCAAGTGAGATTCCTTGGGGTTTGCCTGAAATCTTGCACATAATCCCACACTAAACACTATATCAGGCCTGCTTGCTGTGAGGTACAAAAGTGACCCAATCATTTCTCTATATATCTTATGTTCCACTTTTTTTCCTTGTTCATCAAGGTGCAGCTTTGTTGCAATGACAATGGGGGTATCAATGGACTTCGAGGAGTCCATGTTGAATTTCCTCAATAACTCTTTGATATATTTCTGCTGATGTATCATGGTTCCAGTAGGTGTTTGCTTAATTTGCAGCCCCAGAAAGAAGTTCAATTCACCCATCATGCTCATTTCGAACTCATTTCCCATCATCTCAGCAAATTCATTGCACATTGCTTCATTGGTGGCCCGAAGATAATATCATCCACATACAGTTGCACAATCAGAATATTCTTTCCTTTTCTCCTCAGAAATAGAATGTTGTCCACCTTTATCCTTACAAAGTTGTTGGCTAAGAGTAATTTTGAGAGTCTTTCATACTAGGCTCTAGGAGCCTATTTCAGACCATAAAGAGCTTTATTCAATTTGAACACACAGTCATGAAATTCTTCACTCGTATAAAGTGAATTCCATGCGGGCAGCAAAGGCTCAACATTTTTATAGCCTCCATTCTAGCTACAGGTGAAAATGTCTCATCATAGTCAATGCCCTCCTCTTGATTGTATTCCTGAACCACTAGTCTGGCATTGTTCCTTGTGATATTTCCTTGTGCATATAACTTGTTTCTGAAAACCCATCGGGTACCTATGACAGTTCTGTTCTTGGGATTCTGTACTAGGTGCCAGACCTTGCTTCTCTCAAACTGATTTAGCTCCTCTTGCATGGCTATGATCTAGTTTGGATCCTTTAAAGCTTCTTTGATGGTCATAGGTTCAACCTGTGAGAGGAATGCTGTGAGTGCACATAGATTTCTTAGAGAAGGCCTAGTTTGCACCCCTGCATTTGGATCAAATATGATATTCTCAAGAGGGTGTGAGCTTTGATGCTTCCATGGTTTGATTTGTATACCCATAGAAGATTCACCTGAGGAGTGACCTAAAGAAGCAGGTTCAGTAGGTGTGGCTTCATTTGTCTTGGGAGCAGTTAGAGTAGTTCTTTCTTCTTCTTGTTCCTCATGATCACTGTCAATTTCCTTGTGGTTTTCAGATCCATCTTCATCAAATTCCTTTGTATCTCCATCACCAATGGATCCTATGTCATAACCTTCATCCTGCAGACCTTTGTCAGCCAAATTGTTAGATTTATCGAAAATAACATGAATGTTTTCTTCCACACACATAGTTCTTTTATTAAAAACCTTATAGGCCTTACTATGTGGAGAGTTACCCAAGAAAATTCCCTCATCACTTCTGTCATCAGACTTACCTAGAGCTTCTTTTCCATTATTATGCACAAAATATTTGCACCCAAAGGCTCTCAGGTGAGTGATGTTAGGTTTTCTTCCTCGAAGTAACTCATAGGGAGTTTTCATAAGAATGGATCTGACTATGCATCTGACCATGCATCTATTTAGAAATTCTTAGGCAGTTCACTGGCAATCAACATGGTCCTCCCCATGTCTTCTAAGGATCCATTATTTTTTTCTACAACCCTATTTTGTTATGGAGTTCTAGGTGCAGAGAAATTATGGTCAATGCCATGTAAACCACAGAACTTAAGGAACTTTGAATTATCAAATTCAGTTCCATGATCAGTTCTTATACTTAAAACATTACATCCTATCTTTTGTTGAATCATTCTGACAAATACACAGAAAAAAGCAAAGGTTTCATCTTTGGATCCCAAAAACAAAGTGCAGGTATACCTGGAGAAGTCATCAACAATCACAAACACATATCTCTTACCTCCTCTGCTCCTTATTCTCATTGGTCCACGTAGATCCATGTGGAGGAGTTCCAGAGGTTTAGAAATGACTAGCTCGAAACGCATGCCTAAACTATGCTTGCTGATCAAATATAGTATAGTAAAATTATTGTCTCCACAGGGATTGGATTTAAACTGTATTCTCGTAGTTTCTAGCTTGGTTGCTATCCAAGATGATCAACAATTGAGATTTATATGATTTCTAACTAAAATTAACTAAGAATCTAAAGCTATTGACTAATGACAATCGCAACAAGGAACAAGCAAAGAAGGTTATCAATGGGAGAAGATAGGGTTTTGATGGGATAGGTGCAAGATAATTCTTTGGGATCTAACTCAAGGTAATTCATTTTAAATGTTTAAGTGAGTCTCTCGAATTCACTCAATTATTAGTTCAAATGTTCAGCAAAAACTCCTCTCTCGTTTAAGTCTTAACCTCACGAGATGAACCAATTTAAGCACGTGAAGATATGCAATAGTGCGTAGTGGATTGATCTTTAGGAGAACCTCTTTCGATTATCCTCCTAACTAGGTTTAATCAATGACTCAACTAGCCTCTCTTAATTACTAAGAAGAATTAAATAACTCAACCAACAATTATCACAAGTTATGCCTCTCTCGATTACATGAACTAGTGAATATAGATGCGACAATTAAATCATCCAAAAATGCTTCAATACATAAAACTAAAGTTATAATCGACAAACAATCATCAATACACCAAATCCATCAAACCCTAAAGACAACTACTCCATAGATATGGAGCAATTCATCACAAATAAAATTAAAAGTATAAGAAAACATAAATTCAATCCAAACTCATGTCTTGAGTGAGGAAGGAATGATGAAATCCTTGTGCTTGTGTTCTTCCAACTCCTCCTTAGCATCCTTTGGTCGAATATGTGTCAAAAGTCTAGAAAATAACATTTTTCCATGTATTTATACCAAATAGGGTCGGGCCCAGACGAAATCACCTTTTCCTGGCCAAAATATGATATTTATGCGGGGCATTTGTGGAGAAATCCAGAGAGCTAAGTTCTGACAGACAACAGGAAATTGGGGGTGCCGCGGCAGTGGAAATTTCTCAGAGTACGGATCAAATCTCAATTTTTGACGTCCAGACTTGGTCCTCGACCCCCCAACACGATCCAGGCACAATCCCTAGGGCTTTTACTCAGACTTCAAAGCTCCAAATAGCTTGAATTAGCTCCACAACATCTACATCACTCGGAATCACTCCTACAAGGCATAAAACACACAATAAGTGCAAAACACTATCAATTAAAACTCAAAACGAGTAAAGTGCAGTAAATTAGAGTGCAATAAATGACTAAAATACGAGATTATAGACTGCCATCAACACCCCACATTTAAACCATTGCTCGTCCTCGAGTAATCAAACTACACTTTGCAAAGAACGAGGTTTTTAAACAACTCTCATAACACATCACACCAAGAATATTTAAAACAGATTAAGCATAATACCGTAACATCCTCGCCTCAAGATTTGACTCAAAAGCACCATGTATTTTTCAAAACCCGTTCAATTACTCTAACAGAGAGGTCAACGACATTACATTTCCTTCATGAATCAAGTACCCTCACACAACAATAGAGAGTAGTTCCACACATAATAGAAGTTAAGAACAATTAGGAACTAAAGATAGAAAAAATTCACTCTCTCAAAAACAACATTCATATACCATAAAAGACATACCATTGGCTTGCCCGTAGTGTACTACTCTACTAATTGAGCTCATTCAATCAAGGATCAAGCAGGACTTTAATTGGTTGTAATGTAGGCTGCGGGATGGGTAGGATACATTTAGATATAAGAGTGACTACACCTCCCTAAGAACTTTTAATACATACAATTAACCATTCGAAACCCCACACTTATGTCAAACAAAAACTCCACCTTCATATCAATATACATCAACTCCCTACTTCCTTAAGCACAATTACATCAAGAGTCACCACTATCAAAGAATATTTTGCATAACAATACAACATTTTTTGTCTTTTCTCTTTCAATTCAATTGGCTCTTACTTTTTCAATACAGTGCACTTTTCTCCTTATTTCATTAGTTCCACTCAAAAGCCAAACCAACCACCCCACACTTTAACTTTTACAGAGTTCATACCAAATTCAAGTGCTCACGAGAGGTACAAGGTTCAAATAGATGGTCCATTCTATCAATTGGGTAAGGCTTGTAATGTGGTTGCCAAAGGCATAAGATTACAAGCTCAAAAGGGTTAACTACGATACATAACAATTAGATGGATAAAAGCATATATATGGCTCAACAAAGAAATGCCTATATCACTTCCAAAATTGAATAAACTTCTATTTCGCTTTGCAAACACACGGAGTTCTAGACATCAAATGCAATGCACAGAATAACGCAAAACCTCATGCACACATGGCACATAACTCACTCAGGATTGGACTATCAAGACACTCTCGTCAAAGCAGTTAAGCAAAATTAAGATCATACAGTTTAAGGTACTTATACATGAGTCAACAAGTGAGCCTAAGCGTCATAACTAAAGCACTCACACTATTCTAAAGGTATAATAGAGTCAAGAGATATTGCCTTCCATCTAAACCATAGCACAAGGTTTCCTACTACCTACAAAACAAAAACTAACTACACCCGGTTCAAACAAAACCCTTGGAAAAGAACTCGCGACACAAAGAAAAACCAAAGGGGAATTATTACACTACCTAACAAAAGAAAATTTTTTTGTCATTTTCTTTGGACTTTAATCCCTCAAGAAACCTGTCAATGATATCCATCGTCGGGAAAAATCAAAATTTTAAAATTTTGTCAATTTTATGTTTTCAATTTTTATGTTTTTTTCTAATTATATTCTATCTCTAACTACTACAACTAACAAAAGGAAAACTAATATACATACATAAAATATACAATTATCCCTCACCCCACACTTTAAGTTGTGGCATGTCCCCATGACACACAATTAAAAAGTATAAGGTAAAGAAAACTTCCCTGAACGTCTAGTCGGAGTCTGAGTCGAAGTCGGGCTCCATTCCTCGCGCATGAACCAATGCACAACATCTATGCCGATAGCTTCTTCTTAGCCTTTCTGAGGTACACTACACACTTATCTTTCTCGCTCAGTGCAGCCTCCTCTTTCTAGCCCTTCACTTTCCACTCAACACTAGCAGCTGATCTTTCTTTTTGCACCCCTTTTTACATAACAATCTTGAAAGTCACAGTCTCCTTACCCACTCTAAGCATGAGTTTTCTCTCGTGTATATCTAATATCGCTCTTCCCGTCGCTAAGAATGGTCTTCCTAGGATGAGGGGGACCTCCTTGTTCTCCTCCATGTTCACCACTATAAAGTCTACAGGAAATACGAACTTATCCAACCGAACTAACACATCTTCCACTATCCCCTCGGGTGTTATAGTTGTTTGGTCTGCCAGCTTTAAAGATATTGGCACCGAAAACTTATCTCTCCAATCTCCTTCTCCAGTTTCCTATAAATAGATAGGGGCATTAGTTAATTGAGGCACCAGAATCACATAAAGACTTATCAAACTTTATAGTTCCTAATGAGCAAGGTATAGTAAAACTTCCTGGATCTCCACACTTTTGTGGGAGTTTGTTTTGCAATATTGCTCTGCAATGCTCTGTGAGCTTCACCACCGAAGTCTCCTCTATTTTCCTCTTCTTTGTAAGGATCTCCTTCAAGAATTTGGCATGCGCAGGCTTTGTGAGAGTACTTCTGTGAATGGAAAATTTACATGAACCTGTTTCAGCACATCCAAAAATCTCCCAAACTGCTTGTCCAGCTTTACTCTACTTTGGTTTTGAGGGAAGGGTAAAATAGGCATATACTGGCTCTTCAGGTTCCTCCCTTCTTGATTTTTATTCCTTCTTCTTCTTCTTCTTCTTCTTCTTCTCAGTTTTCATCGGGCCTTTCTTCTTCTTGTCATCATCACTTTTCAGCTGCTCCCCCCCCCCCTTGTTTGCAAGTATCACATCTTTCTGGATTGGGGTGGGATCCTTCAATACTTGCCCACTTCTCAAGGTTACAACATTTATTGTTTCTTTGGGATTCTTTTCAATATCAGCGGGGAGAGTGCCTGGAACCCTCTCAGATAATATTGCTGCAATCTGTCCCACCTGTTTCTCCAAGTTTTGAGTTGCTGCCCCCTATACTTCAAATCTTTCATCAGTTTTCACAATGAAGGCCTTCATGAGATTTTCTAAACCAGGCTGAATGGGCTGTTGAGGCTAAAACTGCTACCTCGGCTGATTCATAAAACCAGGAGTTCCTTGTCCTGAAATATAGGGTTATTTTGTTTCCATGCATTTGCGGTACCCCCAGGTGAACGCCATGAGAAATCGGGATGCTTCTGAGCCATTGCATTAAAGTTGTAATTCCCACAGCATTCACTTCCTCAGTTGAGGCTTGACACTCATGAGTAGGGTGTCCTCTTCCATATATATCACAAGCTGCATGAGGCTCATTTTGTATTGAGGCTAAGGTCAGCTTCCGTACTTTTTTTGGCCATAGCATCAAGATGTACCTATACAAATGTATTAGCATCAACCTGGTGAACACCGGTCGGTCTTCTTCTTTCACCACCCTTAGAGGGCCACTGATTTGCATCTTCAGATAACTCATCAAGAATTGTGACTATCTCCTCTGGAGTCTTCTTTATCAACGGGCCTCCAGCTGCATTGCTCAGTGTCTACGCGATGCCGGTGTCAATCCATCCCAAAAGTCCTGGAGTAGCATCCAGAGTTCAATTCCACTATGTTGACACTTTTTAACAATCTCCTTAAACATCTCCCGTGCTTCAAAAATAGTTTCAGTATCTTTCTGGAAGAAGTTATGGATTTCTCTTCTAAATTTGCCCCTCTTAGCTAAGGAGAAATATTTATCAAGAAATTTTCTGGTCATCTCCTCCCAAGTTTTAATTGATCCCGTGGGCAAGAAATATTTATAATAGTGTGTCACAAGATGCAGTGTACTTTGCATCATATTTGAGTGTGAAAGGGAATGCCCATAAGTACACTGCATCTTGTGACACACTATTATATTGAAAGGTGTTCATAATCTCCTCGAAGTCCATTAGATGTGCGTTTGGATCTTCGTTCATCTCCCCTCTGAAGACACAACAATTTTAAAGGGTTTGAAGCAACCTTTGCTTCAATTCAAAATTGTTTGCTGTAATTGGGGGTGGTCTAACACTTGATAAACCTTGATTATTGACCGGTCTAGCATAATCGCCCAATGATCTCCCAGACATGGGAGCTATATTTCTGAACTAGTCTGCAGCCAAGGGTTGATTTTGAGCAATTCTCTGACCCCTCTCTTCTTCATAGATAATTCGTGCTTCTCTGATAGCTACTTCCTCAGCATCCCTTACAGCTTTTCCCGTTGTTGGATGCCTTTCTTGCAGCCAAATCCACATTATCAATTCGTTTCTAGCCATAATTTCTTTGGTTGAGGATTTCCCAACCTTTTCTACCGTCTCGATGAGATTTCTCTCCTTCCTCAACTGTCGCAGTTGTTTTTCTATCTCTTGCTTGTATATTAGAACTTCTTTAGCAGAAGCTCGAGTCATGCACCGATATAAACCTGTAACCTGCGCGCAGTCAAAGAACACCAACTTTAAAAAGAGAAAAATAAAACTAAATAAAAAGAAAATATTCATGAATTAGCACTACAAACTATTTCAAACACTGTAGAATGCCAATCCTCGGCAACGGCACCAAAAATTTGACGAGCTAGAAACACACACCTAAATTATCCTTGCTAATCAAATATACTATAGTAAAATTATCGTCTCCACAGGGATTGGATTTAAATAGTATTCTTGTAGTTTCTAGCTTGGTTGCTATCCAAGATGATCAAGAATTGAGATTTCTATGATTTCTAACTAAAATTAACTATGAATCTAAAGATATTGACTAATGACAATCGCAACAAGGAACAAGCACAGAAGGTTATCAATGGGAGAAGATAGGGTTTTAATGGGATATGTGCAAGATAATCATTTGGGATCTAACTCTAGGTAATTCACTTCTAATGTTTAAGTGAGTCTCTCAAATTCACTCAATTATTAGTTCAGACGTTCAGCAAACACTCCTCTCTCGATTAAGTCTTAACCTCACAAGATAAACCAATTTAAGCACGTGAAGATATGCAAGAATGCAATAGTGGATTGATCCTTAGGAGAACCTCTTTCGATTATCCTCCTAACTAGGTTTAATCAATGATTCAACTAGCTTTTCTCAATTGCTAAGAAGAATTAAAGAACTCAACCAACAATATAATGCAAGGATATCACAAGTTATGTCTCTCTCGATTACATGAACTAGTGAATATAGATGCAACAATTAAATCATCCAAAAATGCTTCAATACATAAAACTAGAGTTATAATCCACAAATAATCATCAATACACCAAATCCATCAAACCCTAAAGAGAACTGCTCCATAGATATGGAGCAATTCATCACAAATAAAATTAAAGCATAGGAAAACATAAATCCAATGCAAACTCGTGTCTTGAGTGAGGAAGGAATGATGAAATCCTTATGCTTGTGTTCTTCCAACTCCTCCTTAGCCTTCTTAGGTTGAATATGCGTCAAAATTCAAGAAAATAATATTTTTCCATGTATTTATACCAAGTAGGGTCGGGCCCAGATGAAATCACCTTTTTCCTGGCCGAAATAGGAATTTTACTTTGTAAGAAATAAACAGGCGCGCCGCATGGGGCGACGCGCCATGTGGGGCATTAGTGGGGAAATCCACTGAGTTAAGTTCTGACAGACAATAGGAAATTGCACAAACGTGGGCCCCACGTGCCGCCCCACGTGCCGTGGTAGTCGGGATTTCTTAGAGTACGAATCAAATCTCAATTTTTGACGTCCAGACTTGGTCCTCGACCCCCGAACACGATCCCGGCTTAATCCCTTGGGATTTAACTTAGACTTCAAATCTCCAAATAGCTCAAATTAGCTCCGCAATATCTACATCACCCGGAATCACTCCTGCAAGGCATAAAACATACAATAAGTGCAAAACACTATCAATTAAAGCACAAAACGAGTGAAGTGCAATAAGTGACTTAAAATACGAGATTATAGCCTACCATCAAGCACTTACAAACTTTTTAGATTTAAAGGATGACCTAACATGTTTCCCTCTAACACAGGCATCACATACCTTGTCAGAAGTGAACTCAACTTTAGGTAGCTCAAGAACCAAGTCCTTCGCTACCAACTTGTTGAGTTGAGAGAGACTGGCATGTCCAGTCTTCTATGCCATAGTAGTGGACTATCTTCCACTACACTCAAGCATGTGTGCTCACTCTGGGGAAGTGACATAATCGATATCTTGTAGACATTGTTATGTCTCTTACCCTCTAGCACAATTTCATCAGTATCAAGCTTAGTGACAATGCAGATTTTGAAATTGAGTTTTACCTCATTTCCTTTGTCGCACATTTGAGAGATGCTAAGAAGATTGTGTTTAAGACCTACCACATATTACACATCTTCTATATCATGAGAGAGTGACTTGCCAACCTTGCTAATACCTGTTATCTAGCCCCTTTTCCCATTTGCAAATGACACACTCACTCCTTGGAAGGCTGTCAGTAAGAGAAAGTTTTTCTTTTCTCCAGTCATATGTCTTGAGCATCCACCGTCCAGATACCGGGTCATGATTGTTTCCTCTTACCTTAGCCTGCACCAAAATTCACAAGTTAGTTTTGGGAATCCAGACTAGCTTGGTTCCCTTTTTGTTTGAAAAATGACGAATCAGATCCCTTCTTGCCCAGAAGGAGAGAGGATTAGAAGCTATTTTCTTGTTAACCTTAATACACTTAGTATAGACATGAGGATTAACCTTTGGCTCCTTTGCCTTCTTCACATTTTTAGCAATACTAAAGGTGTTTCTAAACTGAGCATGAATTAAGGCAGGACAAGTGTCTCTGTGTTCTACTCTTCCACAATGACTGCACATGTTATTATCAGAAATTCCTACATACTTTTGGGTCAAACTTAGGGACAGGTTTTCTGTAGCCGATTTCATATTTGATGGAGCTACAGTTTTCATTCAGCCAATTCAAGGCATCAGAAGATCTATGCCATTTGCTTAGTCTAGAGAGTTTATAATTAGCCTTTTCTAGGTTTTCATGCAGGACTTTATTTCTACATTCAACATCACAAAGGTTATCATTAGCAATTTTTAATTCCTTTTCAAGCTTATCCTGCATATCACTTATTTTTCTTTTTCCATGTGTATTAGGAGACTTCTCATTCTCAGACGTAAATTCAAGAACCTGGTTCTTAAGGTCTTTGACATGTTTCTCTAAATTAGCTTTGGCAGATTCAAGCTCTTTGATGTCAAGTTTGACACAAGCAAGGTTGTTGATTAGCTAATCATTTCCATTACTCATTTTATCCATTTCATTCATTAAGGTCACAATTATGGCCATCAGTTACTTTTTGGACATAGCATGAATATTTTCTTTCAAGTCAGATATACTTACTTGGTTTTCCTCATCTTCAGTTTCTGAATCACTCATAGCCATCATTCCCATCACTTCTTCCTCTGTTTTTGATTATTCAATCGCCATCAGAACCACTTCGATGTTTTCATTTCCAAAGTGAGTTTCCAAGGTCCTCCATATATCATGAGCAAAGATGCAAGAGGACACTCTGAGGAGGGTGTTTCTAGACAGACTTCTGTAGAGCATGTCTTTTGCTTTAGCATTTTTTTGAACTAGATGATGATCTTTCTTATCGTATTCTTCTTCTCTTTTGTTGCACTTGTTACCTTCACCATCCAATTTGGTTGGGAGAATGGGTCCATGACTGAAAATTACCCATAGGGTCAAAGTCAGTAGCCTGAAGAAATGTTTCCATACGTATCTTCCATTCATCATAGTGGTGTTCATCAAACAAATGAGGTCTTCCAATGTGCATCCCAAGCTGTAATAGGGGTTCTATCTTTACAACTTGGTGTTCATCAATCACAACATAGAGACTTATAGCCTCATCCTCCTTTTCTTCCTCTTGATCATTCCCACTATCCTCATACGCTGCCAAGAATGCCTGCTTCATAGCTTCAGTAAATCCTTTGCCTAGGATTTTTCCTTTGTTGGAAATATTTTCTCTCATCTTTTTCCGTTTCTCCTTTTCAACTCGTTCTTTCCTCCGCTCGATTTTCCAAATTGGGCAGTCCTTTACCATGTGATCTAGATTTCCACACTTGTAGGACCCATCATAGTTAACTTTATCGATCTGCTTGTGCTTACTACTGGTCTCTCTCTTGGATGCACTTTTGGAATTCTTCATGAACCTCTTGAACTTGAAAAACATTGCTAGATCAAGATCATCATAGTCAGATTCATCATCCTCAGATGCTTTAAGAACCAAGGCCTTATCCTTCTTTGGTTCTTCTTTGTGTAGTTCTATCTTTCTCATTTCATGAGTTTTTAAGTTTCCAACCAACTCATCAAGTGAGATTTTATCCAATTCCTTGGTTTCCTAGATTGTTGTGATTTTTTATTCCCATGAAGCTGGAAGGATTCTTAAAACTTTGTTAAGCAACTCTTCTGAGGTAAACACCTTTCCAGGTGATTTCAGTTCATTGGTTATTATAGTGAACCTAGTCATCATATCTTGGATGGGCTCAAACTCCTTCATGGAGAAAAGCTCATAGTTTCTCATGAGTAGTTCATCCTTGATCTTTTTACTTAATTTGTTCCTTCATCAGCAGTTTGGAGTGCATCCTATATCTGCTTCACATTAGAGCACACAAAAATTCTATTGTACTCATCAGGACCAAGTCTGCAGATAAGGATTTTCTTAGCCTTTGCATTCTTCTCCATCATTCTGAAATCTGCTGCCACAAATTCAAAAGGGTCCTTAGGTATTGCTTTACTTTTTGCATTTTGTTTAGTAGGAACAAAAGGACCTTGGTTTACTATGGTTCATAGTTCATAGTCTTCAGCTGTCAAGAAATCTTCCATTCTTGCTTTTCACAAACTGTAATATTTTGCATTGAACAGGGGTAGTCTGATAGTTGATTGTCCTTCATTAATTCCAAGTGGAGCACTCATCTTTCTTCCAGGATCTTTCTAGGTATTAGCCGTGTAAATGAGAGAACCTACTCTGATACTAGTTGTTAGTTTGAGTGCCCGTATGGATTACTGAAGAACTTGGTTCTTTACCGTGTTCATTAAGCGTAAAGTAAATAATCAATACAATGAACACAGTGATTTTTATGTGAAAAATCACCCGGCTCAAAAGGTGCAAAAACCACGACTTACCACGTAGGATTTTCAACTCAAACTCCACTAGAACAATAAGCCAAAATGTATCAATTACAAGACTGTAATTCAATACTCTCCAGTACTCCTACTACTCCTATTTGATTCCCAAGTTACTCTAACTTGTAAAGCAAAATGTTCACTCCAACTCACTAACTGTTTATGACGTTTGATTACAACTTAATTTCCTGAAACACATTCACTAGACTGACTTTGAAAAATACAAAGCAAGTACTCAACACAAGTAAAAACAACTTATGACACTTTAGTTGATGTGTAAAAGGATACTTCAGAACTCCAAAGTCAATCCTATATAAATACGACTTGAGTCTTCTAGGAGTCCTATTCATAGTCAGCTTCCTCTTTGATAGGACTCCTACTGTTCCAAGGATTCCATAAGCTTTGGGACCTTTGTCTCTGACTGACTTATCCATATCTTCTTGAGCAATGACCCTTATCACTTGTAGCAGCCATCTTCCACCAAACTCGGACCTGGGTAACTTTGAGATAAAGTTATTGTCTTGTACACACATACAAGTATCTATCATGAGGAGCTGACCCTTTAACTTGAGGAGTTGGTTCTTCACAACAGTTAAGCAGCTTTATTAAGGACCTGGTTCTTTGAGAAGTTAATCACACTTTGTTAATCATCAAAACTTTAATACTCAACAGTGTGTCTTAGATTATAGTGGTTGTAATGAATGAGGATAGGCTTAAGTCATGTCCTCGGGGGTCCTCGAGGGCCGGGGGTAAGGGGGTAAAGTTGGTAGATCCCCCAAGCTGAGAGTTGGGTCTTGGAATATAGGGACTTTGACGGGTAAGTTTATAGAGTTATCAAAGGTTCTCCACAAGAGGAAGATCAATATAGCTTGTCTACAAGAGACTAGATGGATGGGAGCATTGTGAGATCCCATCACATTCCATATGATGTAGCTAACCATCTTTTTGCGGTTGGAGGGGCTGACTGGAAAGAAATCTTTTCCCTTTCCCTGGGGTAAGGCGTTGTTCGTCATCACTTGGTCTTTTCCCTCTTTCACTAAAAAGGAATCAGAGTCATTGCAGTTGTTGGGTAGTTCACTCCTAGTTGGAGCTGGAGGCGCCATTAAGAATTTGGTGAGATCATTTGGGCAAAGTACAATAAACACTTCGTTGTAATGCTCTTTGAATTCAACTATCTTGAGAATGCCTAGGGTTAAAGACTCTATCCTTGTTACGCTGGAATCTTCTAGCACTTGCATCGTCACTGCGTTGGGGCTTTTTAGGATGTCCAAAGCATGACTTGCCCCTATTTCAAGTGGAACTGAAGCAGGTGGTTCCATCACAAAAAAAAAAAAGAGTTGTGGGGGTGTATCCCTGCTCGGATCTTAAAAAAAGGATATTTGGAAAAGCTTGGCTCATCAAAATATAGATTGTTTGGGAGTAAGGGTGAACTGTCCTTCCATGTTTTGGGCTTGGAGCATCGTGGCTAGCCATAACTGTTGGCTGAAGTTTGACGGACTCTAGTTCAAGGCCTCCATAGTCACCCAAGCTAAGTGAGCCGGGTGATGGATTTGAATTGTCATTGCCTTTTCCCCCATGGTGAAACAATAGTTCAGGGTCTGGCCCTGCAATGTTAGCTCTAGCCATGAGCTTGGCACATGCTTCGATAGGCAGCATCGCTGATGAGGGGTAGGAAGCCGATTGGAGGACATCATGATGCAAGGTGGGTGGGTTGTTGCTCGCGTTGATATTAAAGGTAATGACCATTTTAGAAGAAGTATTAGGGATTCTATTTAGTGACGAATTAGAGTCATAGTTCTCTATGATCTATTGTGCATTAATTGTGATATCCTATAAATTGATTGTGTGTGTCACTTCAGTGGTGAGGGAATAATTATTTAGGTCAGATACTTGATTTTCCATGGATATTGGCGAGTTTCGAGTGTCAGAGTATTCAAGAGAGGAAGGAATAGGGGCTAAATAGGTATTGCTAGAGACGAGCACTGAGATAGCTGTAGACTTGAAACTAGGCCCTAATTCCTTTTTCGAAACTAGACCCCTCTGTGTCAGAGCACCAGAAATGTTTGCTAAAAGAAGATTTTTGGCTTTGGAATATTGGGGCATGAGCTCTTGAAGGGGTCCAACTTTAGAAGGGCTTGAAAAGTCCGTCCTTTTATCTAAAATTTTGGTGCCCATTTTTCTTTATAGACTGGGCTTGTCCGCACCCCTTGATTTTGGGTTGCTTTTATTTTTTGCATTCCCACCATCATTCTAGCCCACAACAGTAGAAATGTCCAAAGTTGAGTTTAAGATCATCGTAATTAGAAGAAAAAATTGGACTTGTGATTAATGTGAGTATTCAAAGTTTTTTCAAGAAACTTACTTGTATTGGTATTATATTGTTTTAGTTGAGTTGTGTTTTGAGCACCAAAAACTATAGCTTTTGTAGGAGCTTTCTGATTTATGATATATGGGGATTTTTTTGCCTTCTTGTAAATGGGACTTTTTGTCATTCTCCCAGGTCAAATCCATTGTGATGTTGCAATAATGTGCCTTCTACTTCCCCCACCGGTTTAGTGGTGGTGTATGTACAGTTATTGAAGACATACCTAATCCTTCCATATCATTTACATAAAACACCCTCTCCCTTATACATGCTTGATTGATTGTGTTTCCTAATAACTACTGAAGTTCGTACATGGATATCCAGTGGATCCTGAATGCAGATTCTTGCATATATACCCCCAAGTAGAGGAAGTTCACATATCTATTTCTTGGAGTTTCTCAAAATTTCTACCCATTTTTTTTAGGATTGAAGTGCCATAAAATTCAGTAGGTAATTGAGAAAGTCTAACCCATATAGAAATATAAGATATTATTATTTCCTCCGAAACGAAACGAAACGAAACTTAGCTCCCACTTTCTTACTGATAGAAAGTTGCTTGAGATAAACCATAGCTCCGGGTGCAAAGCTTTTATCATGTTTTCTTTAAGGCAGAACTTAATGGTATAGAAATCCCAACCAAAATCGATCAAAATTAATTTTTTTGGAAGGGCTTCAGAGCTCGTTCAGTTTGCTTCAAAGGAATTAGTGCGCTATACACTTGCCAAAAACGTTTATGATCAGAGAGAAGCGCCATAGCTGGCACAATCTTTCCTCTTCTTTGGTAGAGAGGGGAGTCATCTTGAAGATCTTCAGGATACATTGAGGATTTTCCATTATTCTTCCGGGTGTAATAGGTGTTATAGGTGTTGGTTGTAGTGGGTGTTTTCTCTATTACTTCATTCGTTTCAATTTAGATGAGTTAGTTTGACTCGATGCGTAGTTTAAGAAAAAAAGGAAGACTTTTGAAACTTGTGGTCTTAAACGTTTAAGGGATAAAAGCTTTGTGGGGTCATGACATTTGTGTGGTTATAAAAGCTTCTCATTAAGGATAAAATGAGTAAAATGAAGAGATTAATGTTGAATTATTTTCAATTGTAGAAATGCGTTATTCTTTTTTGAACTGACTAATAAATAAAGTGTGTCATCGAAATTGAAACAGAGGGAGTAACATTTTTGCGATAGGACAATGTAGGGGTAATTTCATCCATTGGAGTATTTGTTTCATCCAGTGGCTTGGGCGGTATTTTGGACAGGGTGTCCACAATAGGTGGGTTAGGCATTCTTTGGGTCGGTGACTTGGAGTTTTCACTATCAGTAATATATCTTTTATTTTTATTGTTTTGATTCGGTAAATGTAAATCAGTATATATGTAATTTACAACTTCAGGGAATTGTATCGTTAATAACTTGTTTGGATTATTGTTATCTATCATTTTCTAATGTATTGTATTATACTGTATTGTATTGTATTATACTGTTTTATGGATACAACGTTTGGATAGATAGTATTATTTGTTGTTGCTAAATAATATTTTTGTTGTTTGATTTGACTATATCGTATATACTGTAACTGATAAGTTTACTAAAATACCCTCAATTAAATATTAGATTTATCAAGATTTATACATCAAAATAATTTACGAAAACCCCTTTCTACTAATTTATCACCAATTATGTAGCTTAAAAACAAGAGCAAAAATCTAAAGAAAAAGGTTAACTATCGTTAGCAAAAACAAAGTATTAAAAAAATAGAACAATGGAAAAAAGACAAAGAAACGAACGGAGATTTGGATGAAAAGAACAGCATTCTGGAAGATGGACGAAGACAAAGTAGGTCAATAAGTTAGAGATTTGGAGTTAAATAAAAAAAGTAAAGGGTAAAATATAATTATCGAGTAATAAGTAAGGGCATAGTTGGAAAGAAAAATATAAATCAGTCTCACCACACCAAATCCGCTATTTTATAAAATGGTACTTTTCATTATTTTGGAACTTTAAATTTTATAATAAAATACAATCAATTTTAAATAAGCAATCTTAACAAACATTGTTTAAGAATAACAATATAATACGACACAATATCCAAACTAAGCTATATGAAGAAAACATGACCTATCTTTGTGACCGCTTTCAATCTCTTCATGATGATCATTGTTTCCGTTATGGGCTCTTCTGTACTTGCGCCAAAATTAATACAATTATTTTGTCAGAAAAAAGTGAGGAGGTAAGCAGTATTATAGTTGTGTATTGGGTCGAACCGTCTAGGTGAAGTCGGATCGGATACAATCAGGTGAAGTCGGATCGAATACCATTAAGTGAAGGCGGGTCAAAGATAATATGAAGTCGGCCCCCCCGGTCCGAGATCATAAAGTCAGGCACGTGGGATAGAGCGACCGAGATGAGACGATCGATATAGTCGCTCGAGAAACACTTCGTGATCGAGGACCGGCTCCAACCAGAATATCTCGCCAATCATCGGATATTTTGCCAGAATTAATTGTCTCAACCATTATGGCCGTTTTGCCATCATTTAAGGGTATTAAATCCCGTAATTAATGGGATTTTCCTTGTAATCAGTTTCCTGCTTTTATTATGACTCTTACACTTGCCTATAAAAAAGGCTGAGACCCTTCATTGAAGGGAACGACTTATTTTTCTCATCATACAAGGCAGTTTACTTTTATCATTCCTTACCATCTCTACTGTTCATCAGAGTTCAATATTAAGCTCTCTATTACTGTTTGACGAAATACTATTCCATTGCATACGATTCATCGTTAATTATCATATATTTACGGTTTGATTGCTCTATCTCTCTTATAATACTCTAATTACTTACGACATACTTTTATTTGGTATCAGACTAATTTGCGAATCCTTAGCTCTACGAACAAATTCAATTGTTATCCGATTTTAAGGGTAAACAGTTTGGCGCCCACCGTGGGGCTAAGGATATTAGTAAATTTTTGATACATTTTTTCTTAAAAACACAATTTTACACTTGCTCTTTGCAGAATTCTCTGTTTTTCAGGACACAGATTAATCATGGCATAATCACTCCCCCTCAGTAACGAGTGCAAAAAAACAATTTGCCCGGACATGAAGTCCCAGTCGATGTCAATTCTCAAGTGGCGGTCGAAGCCGACCAAGCATCCGGCTCAACACATAGCGTCCGGGGGGAGAACCGCTCAGGAATTCAACAAAGCGGAGAGGGCGAAATCAGCCTCAGGGTAATATTTGACATGCTACAAACTCAACAAGTAGCTATAGCCCAACTGCAAAGCTGCACCCGGAGCCCAGACAGAGCAGAAAATGCTACCCCTCAAGCAGCAATAGGACAAAATGAACCGGTCGTAGTGACACCGGATGAAAGCGGTGCGGGGATCAATTTCGGAATTATCAAAATGCTGGAAGAGTTAACCAAGCGGGTCGAAACAGGCGAAAAAAGAATCGAAGCCAACGACAAAAAAGTCTAAACGTATAACTCAAGGGTAGACCAGATACCGGGAGCACCTCCGGTATTGAAGGGTTTGGATGCCAAAAAGTTCATACAAAAACCATTCCCTTCCAGCGCCGCTCCGAAGCCGATCCCCAAAAAATTTTGCATGCCCGATATTCCTAAGTACAACGGAACCTCGAACCCGAATGAGCACGTAACAGCCTATACTTGTGCTATAAAGGGAAACGACCTCGAGGACGACAAAATCGAGTCCGTCCTCCTGAAGAAATTCGGAGAAACTCTATCCAAAGGAGCGATGACTTGGTATCACAATTTACCACCGAACTCCATTGACTCCTTCGCCATGTTAGCAGATACATTTGTCAAAGCCCATGCAGGGGCCATTAAAGTTGAAACAAGGAAGTCTGATTTATTCAAAGTCAGACAGCGTGATAGTGAAACGCTAAGGGAGTTCGTATCCCGATTCCAGATGGAGCGGATGGATTTACCACCGGTTACAGACGGCTGGGCAGTGCAAGCTTTCACTCAAGGGTTAAACACCGGTAGTTCTGCCGCATCAAGCCAGCTTAAGCAAAGTTTGATCGAGTACCCGGCCATCACATGGGCAGATATCCACAACTGGTATCAGTCGAAAATCAGAATAGAGGATGATCAGGTCGGAATCGCATCGGGTTCCTCTTATACAGCCAAGGTTTTTGATCGACCTCGAAGAGACAATTTCCAAGAACCAAGGTCAAGCCGAGACAGACATCGACCGTACCCGGAAGATCGACGGGTTTTGTCGAGGGGACTCAAGGTCCCGAGACAGGAAAATAGGTACGAAGGGAACCAAAGGAACAGGAGGCCGTTGCCAAAGGGCAACTTCGAGAAAACCAATGACCGACAAGAAGCACCCCGGTTGTCCGAATATAACTTTAATGTTGACTCAGCAACTTTGGTCTCAGCAATTGGCCGCATCAAAGATACCAGATGGCCAAGACCACTTCAAACCGATCCCACCAAGAGGGATCCTAACCTCGTATGTAAATATCATGGCACTCACGGCCATAGAATCGAAGATTGCAGACAGTTGAGAGAGGAAGTTGCCTGATTGCTCGAAAACGGGCATCTTCGAGAATTTCTTAGTGACCAAGCGAAGACTCATTATGAGAACAGGGACAGGCCGGTAGATCAAAAGGAACCGAAACATACCATCAACATGATAATTGGAGGAGTGGACGCACCCCAAGTACCGGTATTGAAGCGTACGAAAATCTCCATCACCCATGAGAAACGAACTCGAGACTATACTCCTGAAGGGACTTTATGCTTTAGCGACAGGGAAATCGAGGACCTTGCACAACCTCATAACGATGCACTGGTGATATCAATGATGATACACGATACCCGAGTAAAACGCGTTCTTATCGACCCTGGAAGTTCAGCCAACATAGTCCGGTCCTGGGTCGTCGAACAATTGGGACTAACAAATCAAATCGTCTCCGAGGTCCGGATAATCAATGGTTTCAATATGGCAACAGAAACAACTAAGGGAGAAATAACATTGATGGTGAACGTAGCTGGTACCACCAGGGCAACAAGATTCTATGTAATCGAAGGTGATATGAGATATAACGCCCTGCTCGGAAGGCCCTGGATACATGACATAGGGCAGTACCATCGACTTTGCACCAGATGTTGAAGTTCCCCTCGGCTGAAAGGATCACCACCGTTTATGGGGAGCAGCATGCAGCGAGGGAAATGTTCGCAATAGAAGAAACAGCATCGAGGTTCGTCGATCACCAACAGAAAGCCAAATAGCAATTACAAAAGCCGCCCTCGAACGATGAATTTGAGGGAAAGCAACCAGATGAAGACGATTTCAGGGTATCTCGATCCTTTGTTGCCCCCGATGAGGCTGATGCAACCAAATCAACGATCGAAGAGTTGGAACAAATCTCAATCCGTCACGATGCGCCCGATCGAAAGGTATACCTGGGCTCGGGTTTGAACTCCGAGCTCAGGGGTAGATTACTCTCTTTCCTTTCGGCTAACGAAAACTCTTTTGCTTGGTCCCATTTGGATATGACAGGCATACCACCGGAGATTGCGACACATAAGCTGAGTGTCGATCCAAAATTCCGGCCGGTCAAGCAGAAAAGGAGGCTCCAATCCGAAGCCAAACAGGCCTTCATTAAGGAAGAGGTAACTAAGCTTTTGAATATAGGGTCCATTCGGGAATTAAAATATCCCGAATGGTTAGCTAACGTAGTGGTAGTGCCAAAAAAGGGAAACAAGCTTAGAATGTGCATAGATTATAAGGATTTAAATAGAGCCTACCCTAAAGACTCTTTCCCGCTGCCCAACATCGATCGTATGATCGATGCTACAGCTGGCCACGAGACTCTAAGTTTTCTCGATCCCTATTCTGGATACAACCAGATACAAATGGATAAGGACGATCAAGAAAAAACGTCCTTCATCACTAAATATGGAACTTACTGCTATAATGTGATGCCATTCGGGCTTAAGAATGCGGGGGCTACATACCAGCGCCTGGTAAATAAGATGTTTGAAAACCAACTAGGTAAAACCATGGAGGTTTACATTGATGATATGCTAGTTAAGTCCCTGCGAGCAGAGGACCATCTTAGTCATTTGCAGGAAACATTCGACATTTTGAAGAAATACAACATGAAGCTGAACCCGAAAAAATGCGCGTTCGGAGTTGACTCCGGGAAATTTCTCGGATTCATGGTCTCGAACAGAGGAATAGAAATCAACCCGGACAAGATCAAAGCTATCGAAGATATAAAGGTCGTCGACAGCATCAAGGCCATACAGAAACTCACAGGCCGAATCGCAGCATTAGGCCGATTCATATCCCGGTCATCAGACAGAAGCCACCAGTTCTTCAACCTACTAAAGAAGAAGAACGAATTTTCATGGGTACCGGAATGCCAACGCGCTTTGGAAGAACTTAAGAGGTACCTTTCTAGTCCACCCTTATTACATACGCCAAAAATGGGCGAGCCATTATACCTTTATCTCGCTGTATCGGAGATAGCAGTGAGCGGGGTCTTGATTCGAGAAGAACAGGGTACCCAGTTCCCCATATATTATGTTAGTAGAACATTAGGGGAAGCTGAAAGTAGGAACCCACACTTAGAAAAGCTGGCTCTAGCCTTGTTAAGTGCTTCTAGGAAATTAAAACCATATTTTCAGAGTCATCCGATATGCGTAGTGACAACTTACCCACTTAGGAATGTCATGCATAAGCCCGAGCTGTCGGGTCGACTGGCCAAATGGGCTATCGAGATCAGCGAGTACGATATCCAGTATCGACCTCGAACCTCGATAAAATCGCAAGTACTGGCCGATTTTATCGCCGACTTCACACTGTCGCTTATTCCCCAAGTCGAAAAGGAACTCATGACTAAATCGGGGACTCCTCCGGGAGTGTGGACTCTGTTCACTGAAGGGGCTTCGAATTCTAAAGGATTGGGTTTAGGTATCGTTTTAAAACCCCCGACCGGAAATACGATCAGGCAATCCATCAAAACCGTAAAATTGACTAACAATGAAGCCGAGTATGAGGCTATGATTGCAGGTCTCGAACTGGCAAAGAACCTTGGGGCGGAGATAATCAAGGCCAAATGCGACTCTCTACTTGTGGTCAATCAAGTGAACAAGACGTTCGAAATCAGGGAAAGTCGTATGCAAAGGTATGTAGACAAAATTCAAATCACTTTACACAGGTTCAAGGAATGGACTTTGCAGCATATTCCCCGGGAACAAAATAGCGAAGCCGACGCTCTCGCAAACCTAGGATCAACGGTCGACGATGAAGAGATTAACTCCGAAAAGGTCGTACAGTTGATGAGATCGGTGGTCGAAGAAGGACTCGCTGAGGTCAACTCGACAAGCTTGACGTGGGATTGGAGGAACAAGTACATAGAATACCTCAGCTCAGGAAAAGTCCCACACGATCCCAAAGAATCGAGAGCATTGCGTACAAAGGCAGCCCGATTTTGTTTGGCCAGCGATGGAACTCTTTACAGAAGAACCTTTGGAGGACCCTTAGCCTTATGTCTCGGCCCCGGGGATACCGAGTACATTCTGAGAGAGATACATGAAGGAGCTTGTGGCAATCATTCGGGCTCCGAATCATTAGTTCGGAAGGTAATCCGGGCTGGCTATTACTGGATCGACATGGAAAAGGACGCAAAGGAATTCGTGCGCAAGTGCGGCAGATGTCAAAGATACGCACCGATCATCCACCAGCCGGCCGAAACTTGCATTCAGTTATATCGCCATGGCCGTTTATAAAGTGGGGAATGGATATAGTAGGTCCACTCCCTCGAGCACCGGGTAAGGCTCAATTTATCCTCTTTATGACTGACTATTTTTCTAAGTGGGTGGAAGCACAGGCTTACGAGAAGGTCAGGGAAAAAGAGGTGATCGACTTTAT
>MCJB01050180.1:55060-74462 GCA_002018475.1 Nicotiana obtusifolia
CATCTGAAAAAACTAGTACCGGAGCCACGCCTTTCTCTTTAGTTTACGGAGCCGAAGCTTTGATTCCGATCGAGGTGGGCGAACCGAGCGTCAGATTCCAATATGCGACCGAAAAATCCAACCAAGAGGCTATGAACATTTGCCTAGAACTGTTGGATGAAAGAAGAGAGGCTGCCTTAGTTCGGATGGCAGCTCAAAAGCAAAGAATCGAGAGGTACTACAATCGTAGAACTCGACTTCGACACTTCAATACAGGGGACTTAGTGCTCAGAAGGACCACCCTCAATACTCGAGACCCTAACGAGGGGAAATTGGGACCGAACTGGGAAGGTCCCTACACTGTACTGAAGATCACCGGGAAGGGATCCTACAAGATAGGGACTTTGGACGGTAAAGAGCTGCCAAGCAACTGGAATGTGAGCCATTTGAGGAAATACTATTGTTAAGGTATCTTATTTTCCCCTTTTTTATGCTTTATTTTCATCTCTTTATCGACACTAACCTATGCAGGACAAATCAACCTCGGATAAAGGATCACCAAACGTAAAGGCTGAAAGCACGTGCTGCACTCTTTTTCCCTTCGTCCTGTTTTATCCCAATTTGGGTTTTTCGGCAAGGTTTTTAATGAGGCGGCATGTATACCGTGCTAATATGTTAAACTTTAACTACATTGACTTTGTTCACATCTATTTCGAGGGGCTGAAGTAGAAGATCGCTAGGAATCAATGTAAGGGTCAAACAGCTGAAGGAGCAATACCCGAATAGAACGATCTGACTCGCCTCCAACCAACAAAGATGTACCATTACACCAATATTAACAAGGTCATTTGATGCTCATATTTATGTTGCGCTATCAAGCCTAAGGGATTTTCTTTTTAGTCTTGCTATAACTGATAGTAAAGAAAGGAATGCATTGAGACTAAGGGAAATAAGACCTAATTAGGCATAATCCCAAAACCGATTCGCGGCTAAGGCTGGATCAACTTAAAGGGAAATAAGAACGATACGGTCAATCCCGGTTTACGGCTAAGGCCGAGTTCGATGAGAGATTCTTATTCTGTAAAACCGATTCGCGGCTAAGGCCGGATCAACTTAAAGGGAAATAAGACCGATACGGTCAATCCCAGTTTACGGCTACGGCCGAGTTCGATGAGAGATTCTAATTCGGTCAAACCGATTCGCGGCTAAGGCCAGATCAACTTAAAGGAAAATAAGTCCGATATGGTCAATTCCGATTTACGGCTAAGGCCGAGTTAAATGAGAAATTCCTACTCGGTCAAATCGATTCGCGGCTAAGGCCGGATCAACTCGAAAACTCTTATTCGATCGAAGCCTGAAAAAGCAGGACCTCGAATTAAAGTTAAGACCAAACTTATTTTATAAGGGTCCAATATTTTGCTAAGACACGACCTCGATTCTTATGAGTGTAATGGTTGAAAATGAAGCAAACGATAGCTTGGTCGAATCACTATGAATAAGGCCAAGGCCAAGTCGGTTATCACTTCAAACAAGGCTAAGGCCTAATCAAAGTGTTAATGCATTTTTGATTTTAAATTTCAGGGCCAAAGCTGGGTCTACTATTTACTCGGTCACAATTTATGACAAAGCAATATATGCAGATGCACAAGAGTCAAAGAAAAACAAACTTGAAAATATATTTCACAAAAATCGTCATACAAAGGTGGGGCTATAACATCATCCGAACTACAACAAGCAAGGTAGCGTCAATCGGAGCCATCTTCGAATTCTTCGGGAAACATTTTTCTCCTCATCTCTTCTTCTTTTTTGGTTGCCTCTTCGATATCCGAAGAAAACTCGAAGCCACGGGCTTGAAGCTCCTCGAGCACATTAAGACGAGTCTGGCATTGGGTATATTCAGTTAGCGCCATCGATTGTTGTTGGGCCACCTCCGCATCGGCTCTATACTGAGCTATCAAATCATCTGTTTTGGCTTTGTTGGCGGCGTTTTCCAACTTTGCTTCCTGAAGCCGGTTAGTCAGGGCCGCCCATTCTAGATTGGATGATTCAACTTGAGCATGGTAATACTCTTTGTCCTTGGTCAAGGTCTTGATTGTTTCCTGAGCTATCGAGACCCGTTCCTGAAGGGTCGTCGTCTCTGCGGTTAAAAGCTCAGTCTTAATTCTCCAGCTGCTTGCCTCGGCCTTGGCCTCACTTAGCTCGGATCGAAGCTGATCTAACCGAGTGTCCATTTGTTTCAACCGTTCAATGCAAGAGGCACGTACTTTTCTTGCGCCCGACAAATCGGTCCGGAGTTTTGCCAGTTCATTCTCAAGCCGACTGCGTCGCTCCCACTCTAGTTCCATTCCTTCTTTGAAGCGAAGGAACACTTCATGGTTAAGCACCGAAGACTGTGAAAAATTCAAACAAAAGATTTTCAGTTTGGAAGTAAGAGTTAAAGTGCTTAGTATAACCAAAGGGGAATAGAATGATCCTTACTTTTTTCAGTGCTTGCTAGGATTCGTTAAGCAGGCAAGCCCAGTCCATGGCGTTCATGGCAGCTCGATCCTCTTCAGTCACCAAACCGTGGAGATAGCTTGCTATGCCTACCGGTGGGCCAATGCTCGGGCATCTTCGGGGATAGCAAGGGTTATCACCTGACTTCTTTCCGGATTCAAGCTCGGTGCAGGAAATTTATCCACCAACTTGATACCGGCTGGAGACGCACTTGATTCTGCCGGGGGACTCCTTCGAGGGATCTCGAGGCTGAAAGTATCGGCCGATGGCACCCCATCAAAGAATTCTTCAAGGTTTCCCGCTGTGACCGGTACCTTGCTCGGCCTATGAGTTCCAGCGTCCCGGGACGTCTACGAGAAGGATGGGGAATGCACCACTTCGGGAATATCCGAAGGCTTATGCGCCAAACTTTGCACACCGGCTCGATCTTCAGTTCTTGCCTCCTTTTCGACACCGATCTCAGGGGAGGCACCGGTTCCCTCCGCTGTATGCCCGGGGACTTCCCGAGGGCTTTTATCGTGTTTAGAACTCCCTGCCCCATCGGAGTCCTCACTTATTTCGGCAGCGGCATCGGGAGTTTTGGCCTTCCGAGCCGCCATTTTCTTCCTCTTCTTTTTCTCGGGCTCAGCATGATCAGGAGCCCTTGTTCTTTTCTTTCCTCCCTCCTTCACCGATGTGGGAAGAGGATGAAGAACCGTCCCGCTAACAGCTGCCGACCTCAACTCGGCATCTTTTGAAAGGCCTGTAATACGTAAGTTATAAAACGTGAATATCAGTATCGGTCGTTCTTGGAAATATGAATACAAAATAAAGCTTACCATGGTTCTTAGCCTCCTAGAGGCCTTTCGATATCTCCCTCCAAGCCCGTTCAGAATATGATCTTTGGGCCACGATTTTTCTGACCCAATCCTTGAGGTTATTGATCCCGGCCGGTGATTGACGAACGGCTGCACAAAATGGTATAACGTGTTATACAACGGGAATCGATAATGCGAAGGTCAAATGGAAGAATACTTACGTGTCAAGTTCCACTTCTCAAGAAATGGCATGCTATCAGTAGGGATCAGATCGGAGGTCTTAATCTGAACATATCGGCTCATCCAGCCTCGGTCCCTGTCTTCATCTATGCTCAAAAACGGGGCCTTACTGGCCCGACGAGCTAACTTGATCAGTCCCCCTCGGAACATTCGGGGACTGTACAGCCTGAGTAGATGATCGAGGGTAAAAGGATGCCCCCCCTCGACCTTATTTATAAAGAAACGAAAAAGGTAGATTATATGCCATACGGAGGGATGCATTTGAGCTAAAGTAACCTGATACCTCCTACAAAATTCCACAATCATATGATCTACTGGCCCCAATGTGAATGGATAAGTGTATACACTAATATATCCCTCTACGTATGTGGTTATGGACTCGATAAAGGAAGGTATTATTACTTCTTTGTCATCCCAATGACAATCGGCCTTAACCCTGTCAAGGTATTGTGGGGTGATGGAACTAATATAATCTGAAACCGGTTCACCCTGACCGGGTACAGAAGACGGCTTCTCGACTTTAAAGTCAGTACCTATATAACATCCCGTTGGGATGAAGGCCTTCAATGGAGGTTCCGCAGAAGGCTCTTCAATACCGATGGGTTCAGCCCCTTCAACAGGCTGAGCAGGGGNCTATAGGATTTGAAAGTTCAATTCAAGTCCACCAGCAAGGTTTATTGTATTTTTAGTTTCTCTTTGCGTAGTCACAATTTGTACTGTTATATTCATTTTTTGATCACTTCTAATGTAATATTCATGTTTAGTATGAATGAATATTCTATGTTGATAGAACTTATTGTCTATTCCATCTTCGCAACATATTCAAATGGACCCATTTCCTTACTATACGTTTTTGTTGAAAAGTTTATACCTTTGAGTCCCATAATTTCTTCTTACTCGATGTTTGCTAGATTTTGGTAATTCATTCTATCTCATCTGCATTGTAGGAGTAGTACATTCAGTGGTATCTACTTTAACTTTGGATGCTTTTGTTCTATAATAAGTAGATTCACTCTCTAAATTCATAAATATTTTTTTTATTACTATTAGTTTTATTTCTTTATAGGTGCAAAGTTCATAATTTTTTTCTGACACGATATCATTTTGGAAGCTGTTTGTGAAATTCAATAATTTGAAAATAAAGGCAAAACCTAGCTCGAAAACGGGGCCTTACTGGCCCGACGAGCTAACTTGATCAGTCCCCCTCGGAACATTTGGGGACTGTACAGCCTGAGTAGATGATCGAGGGTAAAAGGATGCCCCCCTCGACCTTATTTATAAAGAAACGAAAAAGGTAGATTATACGCCATACGGAGGGATGCATTTGAGCTAAAGTAACCTGATACCTCCTACAAAATTCCACAATCATAGGGTCTACAGGCCCCAATGTGAATGGATAAGTGTATACACTAATATATCCCTCTACGTATGTGGTTATGGACTCGTTAGGGGAAGGTATTATTACTTCTTTGTCATCCCAATGACAATCGGCCTTAACCCTGTCAAGGTATTGTGGGGTGATGGAACTAATATAATCTGAAACCGATTCACCCCGACCGGGTACAGAAGACGGCTTCTCGACTTTAAAGTCAGTACCTATATAACATCCCGTTGGGATGAAGGCCTTCAATGGAGGTTCCGCAGAAGGCTCTTCAATACCGATGGGTTCAGCCCCTTCAACAGGCTGAGCAGGGGATAATTGTCTTTGGGGAACAAACTTAGATGTTTTAGCCATGAAAGTAGAAGGAAGTAGAAGGATTCAGAAAGTTTTGCGATGGAGAAGATGAACAGTCTACTCAGAGGATATTCGAAAGAGACAAAGTGAGTTAATGTGCGAAGACAGAATGAGTTAATATGAGAAGACAAAGTGAGTTAATACGTGAAGACAAACAGGCCAACCTAGGAGAACAAAGTATTTATACTTTTTCAAAAAACGGTGACACAAAGCACGAGGTATGCGGCATTAAATGCACGCATTTAATGCAATGGAAAAGTACTAGGTTCTGCAAAAAGGTGGATAATGATTGCCTACATCGGCAGTTGTGCGCGTCATTGCGCTGCCGTCATATATAGAATCTTTTTGGGGGTAAGCGATTTTGGCAGATAAGTTTCCGCGACACGTTATGTGGTAGTATCGATCGCCTGGTTGATAAGCCCTAGGTTGGATAGCTCATATCGTTTTTTGTCCTTACTCTCCAATAAACGAGGGGACTATCTGTATTGGGTTGGACCATCTAGGTGAAGTCGAATCGAATACAATCAGGTGAAATCGGATCAAATACCATTAAGTGAAGGCGGGTCGAAGATAATATGAAGTTGGCCCCCCGGTCCGAGATCAAAAAGTCGGGCACGTGGGATGGAACGACCGAGATGAGACGATCGATATAGTCGGTCGAGAAACACTTCGTGATCGAGGACCGGCTCCGACTCGAATATCTTGCCAATCATCGGATATTTCGCCAAAATTAATTATCTCGACCATTATGGCTGTTATGCCATCATTTAAGAGTATTAAATCCTGTAATTAAATTTTCCTTGTAATCAGTTCCCTGCTTTTATTATGACTCTTACACTTACCTATGACTCTCACACTTGCCTATAAAAAAGGCTGAGACCCTTCATTGAAGGGCACGAATTATTTTCTCATCATACAAGGCAGTTTACTTTCATCATCTCTACTGTTCATCAGAATTCAATATTAAGCTCTCTATTGTTGTTTGTCGAACTACTATTTCATTGCATACGATTCATCGTTGATTATCGTATATTTATGGTTTGATTGCTCTATCTCTCTTATAATACTCTAATTTCTTACGCCATACTTTTATTTGGTATCAAACTAATTTACGGATCCTTAGCTCTACGAACAAATTCAATTGTTATCCGATTTTAAGGGTAAACAATAATATCTTCCATTTGGAATGCTTTTTGCACTAGCTTTTTAGTACTTGTATAATTCATGTCACGACCCCAAATTCCCTCCTTAGGATGTCATGATAGCACCTAGTTTTTAATACTAGATAAGCCTAACACATGCTGAGTTATTAATAGATTTACACTAATTAACCATTAAACATGAACCAATAATTGTTATATATAGCCAACAACCATTAATAGATGTATAATATCCCAAAAGCAGTAATGAAAATAAACAGTAGCAAAGTAAAAACTTCACAAGGTGAACCCGAGGCCTCCGAAAGCAATGGCAGGTACTACCTTGAAGTCTCCACCGCAACTCACAATCAGCTAACCAATAACCAACACGCTTTGAGGTACCTGGTTTTGCACAAAACAATGTGCAGAAGCATATCATGAGTACACCACAGCGGTATCCAGTAAGTATCAAGTCTAACCTCGGTAGAGTATCGACAAGGTTCAGACAAGACGCCTACTCCACATAGTAACCGATGCAAGTATTAATATAAACTAATAGAGGAAAGAATATCAATATAAAGCTAACCCGGAAGGAATAACAACATAACACTAGCGAATGAAAAGTAGAAGAAACAAATAGCAGCAAGGAATAAACCGGTGTTAAACTCGCAAAGTAATCAAAACACAGATTTAAGTACCAGTGAACCCAATTAAGAAAAACAAATAACAACTAAATAATCAATTGTTCTTTCACAAGGTTTACATAAGAATCATCTCCAGGTACTACACCTCATTCTCACAAGTCATGGGTCCCAAATCACGAATCATAATCACATGGCATCTCGTGCCCACATTACCAGTTACAACTGCATGGACAACTCATGTGCTGCGTGGACAACTCACGTGCCAATACCATTAAAACCATAGATTTGCATGGACAATTCACATGCCACTAGTAACAATACCTTATAGCTACAGGGACAATTCACGTGCCAACAGATTTTTACTCCGCATTCGTCTGATTGCAGTGATTGTTGGGTTTGTTGTGCATGTACGCATAGGGCTTTGCTAGGCAACGTGTGTAACTAAGCTGAAGTAGTACATCAATTTCCTTTGTATGTTATTGTTTCCTTGTCATTCATATACTGTACGAGATTATTTAAAAAGTGATATGACTTCATGATAATGAATAATAATATCTTGCAGTTGGAATACTTTTTGCATTTGCTCTTTAGTACTTGTATGATTCACCGTATATTTATTAGAGGCATTTAACATTTTAGTGCATATGTGGACGATTGTAGGTTCTTTTTTCTCATTATTGTCTATTCATAATCCTTAACTTTTTGAAAGAAATATACATTAAGAATCTTAACCATTAAATAATTAGCATTACAACTATTTTAAGTCAACCTCCTATATGGGCCACCCAATCCCTATTTTCTCTTCTTTTCCCCTCTTTTTTTTCTTTCTTTTTCTTCTTATCCTTTTTTCTCCCTTTCCTTTCTATTTCCTTCTTTCTCTTTATTTTTTTCTCCTTTTTTTTGTAAAAACCCGACCAGCTATTTTATTTTATAAAATCTCGTTCCCCTATTTAAGACCTCTTGTATATGCTTTTTCTATTTTATGACTTGCCGGCGTAGTTGATTTGGTTGCGGAAGGGTTCGGGTTGTATTCGAAACACTTAGTTCCATGGTAGTGGCCTAAGGTGGTTAATTTGACATAAGTTAACATTTTGGGTAAATGACTTCAGAATCGGATTTGAAGGTTCTAATAGGTTCATATGGTAATTTTGGACTTGAGCATAGATCGGGTTGAGTCTCAGGTTGTCTGGGAGCGATTCGGCGCTTATTGTCGTAAGTTGGCATTTTGAAGGTTTTAGAATTTGTTAAGTTTTACTTGGAGTGAACTTTGGTGTTATCGGATCCCGTTTGGTATTGCGAGCCTAGGGACAAGTCCGGGTTGTTATATTTGACTTGGGTGTGAAATTTAATTCCATTATAAGTTGTCCAAGTATGATTCATCGCGTTCGGAGTTAGCTGAAAGAAGTTGGAAGTTTGAAAAGATGATTAGTCTGGTTTGGGGTACGATTCTTGGTTATGAAGTTGGTTTACGTATTTTGAGACCTCGTGTTACGACCCAACTAGTCCTTTGAGCATTTGCATTCCGTTCAATTGTTTGAAGTCTTGAATAACTTCATATGGTGTATTATGTCTTGTGTGTATCGTCGGATTCGATTTTCGGGTGATTCAAAATTAGTGTGGAAGAATGATTTTCATGTTTGAAGCCTTAAGTTTGAAAAGTTGACCAGGTTTGACTTTTGTGTATTTGATCTCGGATCGGAGTTTTTATAGTTCCATTAGGCCCGGATAATGGTTTTGGACTTGGGCATATGCCTGGATTTGCATTTGGATGTTTCTAGAAGGTTTCGACACTAATTGACAAAAGTTGAAAATTTAAAAGTTTGGAATAACGTAAGTTTGACCGAGATTTTACTTTGATGATATCGGGTTCAAAATTATTTTTTTGTTAGTTGGAATAGGTTCGTTATGTCATTTGGAACTTGTATGCAAAATTTGGGTTCATTCTGGATTGGTTTGGCTTGAATCGGATGCTTGGTTCAAACTTTGAAGTTTATGAACTTAAGATATTGATGTTGATCGACGATTCATGATTTTGATGTTTTTATGTGTGATTTGAGGCTTCAAATACGTCCTTCTTATGTTTTGGGACTTGTTAGTATGTTTGGACAGGGTTTGGAGGGGCTCAGGTGAGTTTCAGGGTGGTTTTGGACCATTTTTAGCCCATTTTCAACTGTTGGTTTTTGGCTACAGGGGTGTACATCGTGCTTACGGAGAATTGGTCACAATCGCGGAGAGCAAAATGGAGAAATTGGACTTGTGAATTGCGTTCGCGAAGGAAGTTTCGCGTACGCAAAAGAGAAATTCTATTGTCACTGAGCTGACTTTGGAAGCTTATATCTTATAATCTATAAAGAATTTGGTAATGATCCAAAATAAAAGTTGTAGCCCTTTGTTTAACCGTTTGTCATTTGGAGTTCTGTACAAAAAGTTATGACCATTCTACTACAAACTATCTGAAAAGAGTTTAGGAAGGTAATGGAATTTGTTCATCGCGATCGCAGGGAAATGGCCACGATCGCGAAGGTTAAAAACGGTGCTGGATAATTTTGAAATTGCGATCGCTAGGTTTGTGATCGCGATCGTGAAGAAAGACACTGGCAATGCATTAAAACATTAAGTTTGGGGATTTTGATTTTATTTTATCATATTTTTAGCTATGGAGCTCAGATTTGGACGATTATGGAGGCGATTTTTACCACATGGATTGGGGTATGTGTTTTCTACTCAGTTTTGATTATATTTTATTAATTTATCTTCGATTTTGGAATTTGGATTATAAATTTTTAGAGAGAAATTAGGGGGGTTTTTTTCTAATCTTTTATAAAGTGAATTTTTGAGTTTTGAACATTGATTCGGAGTCGGATTTGAGTGCAATTAGTATTGTTGGACTCGTAATTGCATGAATTATCGGATTTCGTGAGTTTTGTTGGGTTCCGAGGTGCGGGTGAAGGTTTTACTTTTTTGTTGATTTTGGATAAATAGGTAAAGATTCGACTTTTATCATTTGGAATTTTTTCCTTAGGCCTTATTTGATATTTTTGAGCTGCTTTTGGCTCGTTTCGAGCCATTTGGAGATTGATACGTGTGGAATGATGTTTCTAGAGTATTGTTTGGTTTGCTCATTATAGGATTTGGCTTGTTCGAGGTACAAGATTGTGAGCCCTTGAGACTTGAGAGATAGATGGCTGAGGTGGGCCTGAGAGTCGTGTATTGAGTGTTATTATGGATCGGGTTGCATGCTGCAGCATACCATATTGGCTTTATTACTATTATTATTATTATTGTGGATCAGGCTGCACGCCTCAGCACACCCTATTGGCTAATTTATTATTGTGGATCGGACCGCATGCCGTGGCAGGCCTTATAGGCTTTTAATTAGAGCTTGGGCAGGATCCGCTGCTCCGGAGTCTGACATACCAGCAGTGAGCGCAGGCACAATGATATATCTACACGTGCTTTGGTGAGGGGACTATGAGCTAGGCACCTTTACAGTGCTGAGTGAATTGTGTGTGTTTGATGAAGTGGGTAATTGAGACAGACAACTTGAGTATGTTGAGGGTGAGAGTACCTGGGATTATCACCGTGAAATCATTTCATTTGACATGCATACTTGGCATGTAGACATAGAGATGCATTTTCCTCATACTAGACGATATTGTGACAATCATGATTTGACCTGTAATTTGACATGTAGGCATTGAGATGTATATTCCTCATGCTAGACGGTATATGATAACTGATGGCTTGATATACATGACATGTAGGCATAGAGATGTACTTTCCTTATGCTATTTGATGATGAAATATCTCATATGTTGTTGAAAGTTTGGGAAAAATTACAGTTTTTCTGATACACTCATATTTTGGTGACTCCGGTGAAAGATTGGGCTTTACTGTTATACCTGAAAAACATGTCGATTTTTTCGTAACTATGAACGAGCTAAGCATAATATGTTTTGAGTTATTTCTTGTACTGTCTTCATTATATTAATACGAGCTTTTTGGCTATTCATGTTGGACTCTGACAGTTTTCCAAGCTCATCACTACTTTCAACGTAAGATTAGGTTCGTTACTTATTGAGTACATGGTGTTGGTTGCACTCATACTACACTTCTGCACATTGCGTGTAGATTTTGGAGCTGATATTGTTGTGTATGGCGGGAGATGGTATTGAAGATGTACCCTCATTTTAGTTATTGTTGCCTCTTATTCATGGTAGCTTTTGATTTGTTAATCTGTTGATGTATGTTTCGAAGAAAGTATGTATTTATTTCGTACCATCTTTGTATATTCTAAGTCTTAGAAGCTCATGACTTGTACTACCAGTCCTTGGAGAAAATGTATTAAATTCAGTTATTTTATTTTTTGACTCTCATCGTTATCTTTAGATTATGTTTAATATTATTGTCTTACCTAGTGGGTTGGGTTAGGTGCCATCACGACTAATTGGATTTTTGGGTTGTGACACCTTGCTTAGGTTCGAATTAGGTTTATGGACTTGTTGGTCGGAGTCCGAGGTGGCACAGGTGAGTTTCAGACCACCAAGAGCATGTTGAAACAAACAAGTAAAGCATGCCACAAGCAAAATATGTAAGAAAAAAGTCACACAGATGCTAAAGTACTAGCCCAAGCATGAAAAACTTTGGCATCCGCATATACGCTCGTCACCTCGCTTATATGTTACTTTCAAGTACGTAGCATGTAGCAACAAGATTAATTTAAGGAAACTTCCATCATCGAAGCCAACAAAGATACTTTCCTCTATCCTAGGCTATCTATATTATTGAAAATCCATACTTTCTTGCCCCCGATCTGTCAAACAAGTCCAATCTAGCCCAAAAATGCTTTACAATGTCATACAAAGTTATAGGACTCATTCAATCAATCAAAATCTACGGCTAAGTCAAATGTCAACTCAAGGTCGAACCCGAGCCCACTTAGTGAAAATCCAAAGCCTAACTCAAATCTTGTTGACCATAACCCCACGAGTTCAAATTTGTGTTTAGATTTCAAATATAAGCTCATATGGCATTCAAATATTCCTTTGGTGATTCTAGATTTTCTTCCAAAAATTTCAACAATTCCACCTTTAATCCATATTCTTAAGGTAAAATCGATAATAGGTTCTTGATATAATAACATCTGTGAGTCAAAATCACTTAACCCGATGCTATAGATGTTAATCTTGCTCAAAATCACAAATCGAACCCCTAAGTCTCCAAAATAATAAAAATGATCCAAAACCACAAAATGTGATACTTATAGTAGTGCGCGTGCATCGCGTGCTTTGTCTTTGACATGTATGAAATTGGCCTGAGTTTGCGAGAACATAGCTTCCAATCTGTATAATTTGGAGATAAATAAAATAATTAAAGTTGTAGCTCTTTGAGTCTATTTTCCAGTGGCTCAAACTATTCATCATTTTGACATTTGTGCAAACACTCTTCATCTGTCTCGAAACAGATCACCTAGGACAAATTCAAACCATCTCGATAAGTCCAAGTATCCATATGAACCTATCCATAGGCTAGAAACACAAAGCAAAGTGCTTCATTCTAAAACGACAATTCAATTCAACCTAAAGAGCCTTTAAAGTCCTAACATTTCATGCAATAGTTCCTAAATGCTCTTGAGCTCTCGGGGACTTACTCTAAACATACATACAAATGCAAAGATATCATATAAACTTACTAGAAGACTCAAACTAAGAACTAAAGTGTTAATACTAGAATCGAGGATTAAGGTCACCAATAGCCTTAAACTTCAAAATAATAATAAACTATTTCGTATCTTACCCGAACCCTTTGGTAACCAAATGAACCTACGTGAACTTTCAAATAAGGAACAAGATGCTGAAATTCAAAATGGCATGTTGGGTCATTACATGTACTTGCTTTACAAACCCAAGAGGTTTATAAATGATAGCAATAACAGTCCAAATAAATAGATAATGCATATATCAACTATACACAAGTACATAATTTAATAAAATGCATGAATATCTCGTATCAATATATAGAATTAAGATTCAACCTTACTCAGAAATCGACTCTATCTCATATCAAACTTGCACGCACACCACCCTTAGAAATCGGGAACAATGATTTAGAGGGAAGGATACAATTTCACACACATACTCTAGCTGATACTTCAAACTGAATATGATCCACAAATCTACAATAGTGCCAATATGAGTTCAAACATATTATCAACAATCCGAATACGAATCCACATACCCATAGTATCCTTGATATGAATTTGCATATCAACAGCAGCCTGACTATGAATTCACATATCAACGATATCATCTCATACATGCAATGAGAATTTCATATGCAAAACCAACGCACATCTCATACATGCAATGAGAATTGACTAGTGTACATAAGGCTATAATATTAAACTAGCATTTGAAAAGTGCCTATAATATGAACTAGCATAAGTAAGATACTCACTTAGTTTTAGAATAATTTAGAATATATACTCGTATGTATGGCGCTACTTCCATATACATTATATATGTAAAATTATGTCAATTTGGGAAAATTTCCCTATTAAGGTCAAAGTCTTAAGTTTCCTTGGTCTGAGCAAGCCCTAGCTTTCAAGAACATCCTTTTCTCAATCAAAATTCACCAAATGACTCCGATCTATACGAAAGATGCTCAACAACATCAAATAAAGTCAGTGGACTCAATTTCATAATATACGTCTCAGTCAAATCAAAGTCAACCCAAAAAATCAATACTAGGCTACATGAGCAACTGTTAGAACAAAATTCAACTTCGAGTTACGCATTACCTCACGGGTCAAATATATGGTTAGATTTTCATTTGGACTCCATTTAGGTGTTCAAATCTAAATTTTAGTGATGCTAGGTCGTAGGCACAAAAATACTGTATTCCATCATTAATTCATGGTTTGATGTTAATAATCAACAAGTAATTAAGATCTAACTAAAATCCGTTTTTGAAAGCTTACCCTCGGATTGTAGTTGAAAACCAAGTCCAAAATCCCCAAATCTGAGCATGGGAAGTCTAAGAAAATTAGCCTTTTATACCTCAGGTCCTTGCTAAAATTGAGGCCCTCTCTTTGCAAATGCGTCTGCAGCTCTTAAATGCGAAGGCTGCTCGATCTAGGCTACTTCACAATTGTGGTTAGCCCATTGAAATTGTGACCACTATAAACGTGATCACGTCCAACTATGGCTTACAAAAAGAACTAATTGGTCATTGCAAATATAATCCAGTTTGAGAGTCCGGAGTCGACTCACATACAGAACTAAGGTTTAGCTATAACTGTTCACCATCACTAAGAAGACAAGTTTGAACTAAATTTTAAATTGTAAAGATTGCTATTTTATTTCTAACTAATTAAGTAACAAGTACTAAAAAGTAGTAAAATTATCAACTAACGAAGATAAAGTTTCAGGCAAGATAAAGGAGGCCTAGAGTTAAGATTTTCCCAATTGTCGGAATCCTTCCCGCTACGTCTACTATAATTTTGCTTAAGTATTCTCTATTGATAATGAGCATTTTCGGTATCGTAATTCTCTCCCGAGCAACTACAGTAATTTACTAGATATATTCTCTCGAACTACGCTAGTTGAAACTATCTTACCGCTCACTATGACCAAGTCAAGGCTTTGTTATTCCTTACACCACCTTCAAAACTGCCGTATTGATTTCTCACATATATTAGGAGTGACATTGTTCAACAACCACCTAAATATATACCCTTTTCCAATAAATACATAATAAATAGGCACAATTAATTGAAAGCTCTTTAATCAACTAAAAGAAGCACGTAGTTAAACAAATAGAGAGATTCAAAGACTCAATTATATAAACACGTAACAAGAAGGCATCCTCCAAGGTTCCATTAAACCCTAGATAAAAAATTAGCAACTCATGCTAGTATGTAAAAATACAGCACTAGAGTTCTTACCAATGAATAAAATAGTAAGAAAGAGGAAACAACGTGAAGTTGAATCCTTCTCCTTGTTCCACGCGTGTTCTTGCCTTCCTAAAGTCTTCTCTCCCTTCAAAAAGTGACTAATTATCATATTTTTATGAACAATGGTTGAGTTGGGCGAGTTTGACTTCTTCTAATTCGGATTGGAGAAGCTGATTTCTTGTGTTTCGATCCCATTCTGGCGAAGCTAACCTCGCTCTGCTGTCCATGATTTCTCTCTTCAGCTTTTCTTTCGCCAATTTTTCTCCTATTTGATTATTTTCTAAACAAATTCGTTCCTACACATAAGAAATAAATTCAAAACATACAATTTTTACCCTTTATCACCGCCCCACGCTTAAACTCTTACTCATCCTCAAACAACTCAAAATTAAGCGCAGAGACAAGAAACACATTTCAAAACATACTCAAGCATCACACCAATGACAATGATTTATACCAACATCTAGAACCCAGCATATGCACTCTTCATACCTTACCTCAAGTTTTAAACTTATGCCAAGATCATTTAAACTATTCATGTGGCTCTTTCTAACATCCTCGCTTCAAAACTTGACTCCAATGCATTCCCCACTATTACTCGCTCCTTGTGCCAACTCAAAAGTCAAGGTCTCTACCAATTCTTTTGCAAATCATGTGCCCTTACCAACAAACCACAGAGAAAGTAGTCCACTTACTCAATATAAGTTCAAGTATATTATAAGGACTCTCAAATCGGAAGAGTTCGCTCACTCTCACAAAGAAAAGTCTTATGCCAACCAAGTTAGTACTATAGGCTTGCCCATACTGTAAAACTTGACTAATCTAAGATTGCAAAGTCTAGGACCAAGTTGGACTTTATAGGTTGTAATGTAGGCTGAGAGAAGAGTAGGATATATTTGATAAAATAGTGACTAACCCTCCTAAGCACATTAGTACACTACACTTCACTTCCAAGCACCTTCTTATCATGACCAAGTCAATGGCTTGCCATGAAATCATAGACATTTAAGCCCTTCATCATTATGCACATCAACATATAGATATTCTCTAGCCTAGATAAACATATGAGAGGTGTTATTCATTTTTTTTCTTTTTTTCTCATTTTTTTCCACACTATCTTTAATTTGGTATTTTCGACTAGTATCTTTTTTTGTTTAAACACATGTTCACCTTGTCGGCCTTTCTATAGTTCCACTCAAAAAACGCTACCCAATCTCTTTCTTTATTCTTCTAGCTACTTAAGTGCTTTCGGAGATAAACGTTCAATAAGATTTAATTAAAAACAAAGGAGATTCGATTTTTAATGTGATTGCCAAAAAAAGGTCTACATGCTCAAAATGGGTGACTACGAATAAAATTAGCACTGGTAGGAAAATAAGCTAAATGGTCAATTAAAGAAAGCTATATCGCTTCCCAAACTTACAAGACTTAATTACTTTTCTTTGACTCGCACACGGGGCAAGTTCTGTATTAGCAAGGATGGCACAGAGTACACCGACATCTCACCTCACAGAATGCATATAATTCACTCAGAACGGCTCGGACCCGACTCTCAAGTTAAAGCAAGTAGTACAGTTGTAAGCACACCCGAATTAATCACAAGAGTCAAAATATGAGCCACGTCAAAATAAAGTCACTTATATTCTCAAGGCATAAATCACAAGAATCACGAAGAAAGTACTCAGCACAAATGCTCCATCTATACGCCCCGATATAAAATATGTCAAAAAGCGTAGATACTCAAGTTCTCCCCATTCCATTATCAGTTCAAAAAATAACAACAAAAAACAAACGACTACCTGGTTCAAAGAACCATCCCTTGGAAAAGAACCGTGGTCATAAGAGAAACCAAGGGAGATTCTAATTTGTTTTTCAACACACATAAAATAGCACACTGAAATAGCATAGGAAATCACCCAAACAGTCTCTTCACCCCATACATAACATTGTGCATTGTCCTCAATGATCACCCATAAACATAAGAGGGTAAAAGAAACTCCCTGATAGGCCAAAGGCCGAAGAATTAGTAGTTCATGGGGTACTCATACTTCTCCCAGACTTGGTTCTTTGTGCAGACACTCCACACTTAGTTCTAACCATCTCATTTATTTTTACTTTCTTCCAATGGCTTTTCTTTATGCTCCTAGAAAATAAAAGACGACACTACAAAAAAATACAGTAAGAAAATTTAAAAAATAAAAATAAATGAAAGCAGTAAAGTCGGGTCACCTCCCAACAAGCGCCTGATTTAACGTCGCGACACGACGTGAATCACTTTATGCCTTCACCTTGAGCTATGAATTGAACTCCAAGTTTTGATTTAAGCTCGTGATTATGCTCTTGGGGCGGTACAAATTCTAGCGAGCCAAAGTTTAAATAAATTTTCATGCACTTTTTGGCTCGCGACCGAGAAGTGTCACCTTGCCTAGACGGTCTTGAAAATTTCAAAATATAAGGCTCATCCACCTTTTTCCTTAACTCAATTTTATGCTCATAAGGATCAATTCTAATTTCACCATCCGAACATAATGTAGAGAAGTGTTTGGAATGAGGTCCAACACACTCAAATACTTGAACTTCAAGATATTTGACATCCTTAACACAGATCACACTAGAGTCAACTAAATTTGTATCCTTAATGTCCTAGGCTGACTCTAGTATTACTTCTTCAACATCGGTATCTGCAAATTCTAGATGGACAAATTGTTGGTGTTCTACCTTGACCTCCTCCATTAGCACCTCAAGTTCTACATCTAATTCACGCTCTTTTTGGCTATTATCCACTATTGATGATCAATTTTGACCCGTCCTTTTAAAATTAAATTATTTCTACTTAATGATTTACAATAAATGGGTTGAAAATATTTTCTAATCAATAATACTTATTTTTCTACAAATATAACATCAATAGGTAATTAATAATGTTAAATTAATAATTCGATATTAAATGTTTATTAAAATATTACCTCTACTAATTTGAAATTATTAAAATAACCTCTATATTTTTAAATATGATTTTTACAATTATATTAAATAAATTAGACTTTGATTTAATTAACTTGCTTATTATTTAAATTAATTTTAAATTAGTTCCATAATTTAAAAAATAAAATATTTAATAATAGTTAGTTAATTACAGTAAGTAGTGGTGTATTTGATGATTCTATTTTCTATCACATTTTATTGAAATTAATTAAGTTTAATTTAAGTTAATTTTAAAGGGTTAAAGACTAAATCGCTACAATTGGAAAGATCCAATTAAATACAAATTGGCTACTTGTTAAAACAAAACTAGCCCAAACAATTGGCCCAATCTTGCATCTGACTCAGACCAAATAACTTCACCAGTCCATGTTGGCAATCCATGAACTCCTCTTTAAGCCAACCAAATCGTGCCACGTAGCCTATCTCCCACACTCACAGAACAAGCACAAATGATCTAGGCCGTCGATTCAGACTATCGACGGTCCGTATATATTCCTACTTTTTCTTTTATTTACACTATTCCAACGGATCCCATATTTTCACGTAAAACATTTTGAAAGTATTTTAATCCATAATTTACCAGGGCCGTCGATCAAATTATCCAACGACCCAGAATCCATCTTCCATCATTAACCCTAGAGACCAACCCCTAACTACCCCAAATCCAAATCCATTTCTCCCTTGACCGGCCGCCCCCTTTCCCCTTTTGCTCTCTACTATCTCGTCTACGCAGTTTCCATTAATCTCAAAACCTTGTACAAATATGTGCAAGGCCAACAAATCAACCTCAAATTATCCCTTCTGCCTCTTGAATCCGCGAATCCAGCCAGTCCATTTCTTCTATAATCAGTCAAATTGAAAACGCCTAAAATCTGAAGCCTTAGCCTAAAGATAAAACTTCAATTTGTTCGATTTCTCTTATGCTCCATCAAATCGGAACATACATGGAGTTTATCTCAGAGTTTCATCAAGAGGATTCGATACCCATAGGTCAAACTTAGTGACCATTGGGTTTTAGAGCCTTAGCCGATGATACTGATTCTTAAATCGCCCAGGTAAATCCTTCGATGATTTTCCCTGCTGTCTTCTCTGATTTTACTCACTTTGTTCTATCATCCGACCTTCAACACTTACCACTCACGATTTTGAATTTGCTTGAAACCCTATGTCATTGAATGACACTATAAATAGAAGCCTTCAATGCTTTCACCATAGGACCTAACATGAATACACAGTAACATACATAATCACTTCACACAATCGACGCTTAGGTATTCTGACTGATTTTTCACTCCCTTCTTCTCTTTTCGGCTCTGATGTTTTTTCACTAGTCGAAGTTTGAGCTTTTGGTTCCCAAACTGCTAAACTAAAACTTTGTTTGGTTTGTTGGTCAAACGAAGGTCAGTGAGTACTAATCCCCCCCCCCCCCCCCC
>MCJB01050181.1:0-26180 GCA_002018475.1 Nicotiana obtusifolia
CAAACCAATATCAGATTTCTTGGACATTATATTTGTCAGGGAAAAATAACTCCCATTCAACATGCCATAGAATTTGCTTCTAAATTTCCTGATGTAATTACTGATAGAACTCAATTACAGAGGTTCTTAGGAAGTTTAAATTATATCTCCCCTTTTATAAAAGACTTGGCTAAGGATTTAGCACCTCTTTATGAAAGGCTCAAAAAGGGTTATAAATCACCCTGGACTGATGAGCGCACTAATATCGTTAAATTAATTTTAAAAAAAGTTTCTTCTTTGCCTTGTTTAACTCTTGCCAATCCCCTGTGGCAAAAGGTTATAGAAACAGATGCTTCTGATATTGGATTTGGAGGCATTCTTAAACAGGTAAACCCGCATTATAAGAAAGAATATCTTATCAGATATTACTCAGGAAAGTGGACTGCGGCTCAAAAGAAGTATGCAACTGTAGCTCATGAAATGCTCGCAATAGTTAAATGTGTTCTTAAATTTCAGGATGATTTATATAATAAGAAATTCTTGATAAGGACAGATGCTCAAGCTGTCAAATTTATGTTCAATAAAGATTTTAAGCATGATGCTTCTAAATTAATTTTGCAAGATGGCAAGCCCAATTGGCTCCGTTTGACTTTGATATTGATTATAAAAAAGGAATTGACAATTCCTTGCCAGATTTCCTTACTAGAGAACATTTAAATGGAACCTGACCAATTTTATTTAAATTGCAGGATGAGGCCAGTACGGCCACCCCAGTCTTCCTCCAATAGAGGAAAGGGAAGAGGAAAAAATCAGAACCAATACACCGGTCAAGGAAGTAGTTATACAACTTCCAGAAATAACCCAGTTATAAGAATGGGTAATAGAACTCTTATAAATGAGAGTATTTCTCAAAATAATGAAGCATCATCCTCTGGATCTATCAATTTGTGAAATATCCCAAGAGACAGCCCTTTATATGAGGCATTGCAACAATATATGCAAAGTCAATCATTAGGCTTGCAAAGTGATACATATGCAAGTATTTCTATGGAAAGTTCTCATGATATAAAGAATTATGAAAAATTGCCAAAACAAGAAGTTATACTTCTTGTTGAAGACATTGACATTGATAGAAAGTCAGAACCATGGGAATTGATTCAAAGATATTTCTCTGAGAATTTATATTTTCCAGGTCAGTCATACAAGACCCGTATCTATTACGAAAACATATTAAAGAGTATTGACAGTGCAGAAATATCTCACTTCAGAGATGCCAGAAACGAGCAAGTTGTAAACTTCTCAAAATTTATTATTAAGAGGATTATATCCGCCGAAGAATGGGCCCTTTCTACTATGAGAGAAAGACAAGTTACTCTTGATAGTGGAGTAAAAGTGAATTGCACTTACTGGGATTATATCCAGGCATTTAGTTCTACTTTTATTATAACAATGCTAAGCACAAACACACTTGGTTTATAAAAGTGTGTCAGAAGAATTTTTCTAAATCTATTCCTAATTGGTTTTTAAATTGGTGGACTTACCACGGACCTACAGTTGTAATATTGCCTACCCAACTCAAGGAGTTATACGACAAATGGTAGAAGTATCCCCTGATCTGGACTCATTATATAAAAGAGATCATGTAAATTGGCCCGAAAGAATTGGGCAAATATACTTTTTCCTGGAATTTTCTATTCCTTGGATACATAAGTGGATCCCAGAGTTCGGATATACAGACGAACAAATTCCATATATATACAGAACTTATTACAATAATTTCTGGGAAAAGATGTTAAAGCAGAACCCAGAAACCAAGCAGTTATGGGGACAAGAGACTATTGATAATCTAGTCCAAAGTATCAAGGAATATTCTTTCCAACCAAAGACTGTAAAAATTGACGACAGTCCTCTAAAGCACATTGCTAGAAAAATCTTATATCAACCAGGTGATACAGACGCAAAAATTGAAGCTTACTTACAAGAAGTAAGATAGAGCCTGATTGAACAAATTTCAGAAAAATCAGAAAAATCTGATATATCTATGAAAAGCAATACGAGTCAATCTTTATATGAAGATTCTCAACCAGATGAAGAAATTGATACAGACAAGATGTTAGAAGAAGCTGAAAAATTAATTCAGCAAGGAAAAGAAAAAAAAAGACAGAGATGACGAAGATTTCGTCAAAAGGATGCTGATATTGCAAGGAAAAAGAACGACAAAATAAGTTGACTCAATGGGGCCCACGACAGAGAAAACTGTCACTGTTCATTGATACGTGAACAGTAAAAACGGTCACTATTCATTGATGTATGAATAGTGAAAGACCGTACATAAAAATTGTATAAATTGAGGCTTTGCCTCACTATGTAGAACAGAACGAAGATTTTATTTTTCTTCTTTCATTTTCTCTATCTCTTCCTTCTCTCTAGCCTAAAATCCTATTGTAAAGTTTTCCTTTTTATTTGGCATAAAGAAGAAGAAGAAAATAATCCATCCTTGAGTATAAGTGTGATGTTTAAGGTATTTTACTTTTTCTTAATTTATTCCTTACTGTTCAGATGGTCGTGCTTATAGCCGGCTAAGATATATATCTATGTTGAGTACTATACTGTTTAAATATTCAAAAAGATGAACTAGACCCTCTTAAAATCCAGAGATTTTGTTATATGAACTTTAAAATTTTAGTGCTAGAATTGATAGCTTGGTTCTGAGATGGTGGTACAGTCATGTTTAAATACTATAGATCTTGGATCTGAGATGGTGGTACAGTTACCCGGTTGAGAAGCCCGTTATTGGTTGTTTTAAGGGCTGTTGTAATCCCGGGGAGCCCCTAAAAAGGTATCCTATATACATGGTCTCAAGATCCCGTAGTATTTAATAACATAGACAGGCCCCATGCTTAGGTAAAAGGTTACCATACAGCTATTAATCCTGATACTAAATTTTTACACAGTTCAGATAACAACTTCCCTTAATTTTGATTCTTGTTTGATGACAAGGGTAGTCTTTTGATTTGGGTCTATCGCCGTCGAGCGGACTACCGCCGGCACAGACAAGATCCTGTATTATTATTATTATTATTATTATTATTATTATTATTATTATTATTACTACTACTATTAATAATAATAATAATAATAATAATAATAATAATAATAATAATAACAACAACAACAACTCAATAACAAGCAATAATCCTTTCCCACATGGTAAGTTCCAAATAGATTTCCATCTTATATAATCTTTGCCCCTGAAGCCAGGGAAGGATATCAAATATATGACTACACTTTGAGTGTTATCACGCACGATTATACCGAGCTCGTACGGCCCCGTCCAGAATAATGTATACACTGCCGAGGGTCGAGCAGCACAAACCATAGATGCATCTATCTACTGCCGAGGCATTTCGCCCCCTCCACAAGAAGAGAGAATATTTTATAAATAACTGGTCTAAGAGCTAATACAAGGTTAATGTACAACGAAACACAATTTTCATTAACGGTTAAGTAACCCGCCAAAACTCAAGTGAGTGAAATTCGGTCCTTCACAATTCCTCTAACAAGTTCTAATATAATCTAGGCATTTTAATTAACAAGTAGGGTGCAAACAAATATTTCATGATTCGGGTCCTAAACTACCCGAACATAAGCATAATTAGTAGCTACGCACATACTCTCGTTACCTCGTGCATACCTAGCCCCTACAATTAGAAGAAAATAGCAATTTAAAGCACCTATGGGGTAAATTTCTTCATACAAGGTTAGGCAAGATACTTACCTCGTCTCAAGGCTTACTTTTCGGTCACAATTTAGTTCTAAAGCCTCAACTCAGTTCCGAACAATCCAAAATTAGTCAAATATTATATAAATTAATTAATACAGGTTCGAAAGTTCATATTCTAACTATTATAATGATTACCCAACCCCAATTGAAGGATTCCTAAATTTCATCCTCGGGCCCACGTGCCTGGATTTCGGAAATTTTTCGAAGAAAATTATTACCCATAATCTCACGAACTCAAATATAAATTTTTACTCAATTCCATAACTATTTTCGTGATTAAATCCTATTTTAATCAAAAAAACCTAAGTTTTTCATCTAAACCCATAATTTTCACAATTTTACAAGTTAAAATCTACCAATAATCTATGTATTTAACTCAAATTGTATAGAAATTACTTACCTCAAAGTGCTAGGTGAAAACCCCTTTCCAAGAGCTCCAAAATCGCCCAAGAGATGAAAGAAAATGAGCCAAAATAGCCTAAGTCCCGCATTAAATGGACCATTCTGCCTCCAGCGATTTAGCACCAGTAGTCACTGGGCCGCATCTACGGAAGAAGGTCCTCTTCTGCAGAATTCCCCAGGCCCAGCGATGGCCGCTTCTGCGGGCGGAATACCGCTTTTGCGGATGGCCAAGTGCACATGCGGCCCCATCGCACCTGCGGGCTATTCCTCGCAGAAGCGAGGCCGCTTCTGCGCATGGTTCTCCCCTTCTACGGCCACTGGCCAAACGCCCCAAAGTTGCTTCTGCGGCCACAAGCTCGCATCTATGGGCTCGCACCTGTGGCCATAAGCTCGCAGGTGCGGGCACACCAGATCAGGTGCACCAGCAGCCCCTTTTGAGTCCTAATTCAATATGTGCATCGTCCGGATTGCACCCGAGGCCCCCGGGGCCTCGTACAAACATACCAACAAGTTTGTAAACATAAAACCTTCAAGGTGCCAACTGTCAATATTAAGCGCCGAAATGCTCCCGGATCATCCAAAACCTGATCAGAACATACGTCCAAGTCCAAAACCATCATACGAACTTATTGGGACCGTCAAATCCCGGTTCCGAGGTTGTTTACTCAAAACGTTGATCAAAGTCAAACTTAGCCCTTTTTTGCCATCCTTAAGGAACCAAGTGTTCCGATCTCAACCTGAACCCTTCAAAATCCCGCTAGTCATAAATCAGTAAAAAAACATACGGGGAGTCTTATTTATGGGAACGTGGATCTACAAAGCAAAACGACCAGTCAGGTCATTACAATTAGCCAAACACAAACTGGTTCTCACCAAAAGTACTTTTGAGAAAGCACTTTTAAAAATATAGGGAGGTGTGTGGTTTGTTTAGTGGACATCAGTGACGGTGTTGGTGGTGGTGGTTTGTGGTGGATTTGGGTCGGGTAAACTGGCTGTGTACATGACGGAGAGAAGTTGTATATAGTGGAGGAGACTGCGGATTATTGGATCGAGGAGCTACCTTGATCTGGATGTTTTATTATTAGGTGTTAAAAGCACGAGGGCCTTTAACGGAATGTCGTTCGCCTTTTTTACCATTTAAAAATAATATTCACACAGAATAAAATAATTATTTGGCTATTTATCTATATTTGGAAATATTTATTTAGTTAATTTCCTAATATTTAAGAATAGTCAATTTTATTTTCCTAATATTTAGAGCTTTGATATTTGAATTTCCTTCTATTCTAGGAGTTCAATGACGGCATGCTAGAAATTGTCAGAAATAATATGCATACTATTTTTTCCGGTCATAATTTTATCATTCTAGGAAAGCTTAAATATTAGAGAATTAATTTAATGTTTCAGTTCGTTCATTAGTAAAGTTTAGTTCTTTACAATTCCTTCACTAACAAAGTTTCGTTTGATTTTCAATCCCCTTGGTTGGAAAGTTTCGTTCTTTTTCAAACCCTTAAAAATATTTAATATATTAATTTTAGGGTATGCATTTTGCGTATGTACCTTATTTCACTTTGACTATTGTTAAATAAAATATTTGAATTGTTGAACAAAAATTAAAAGATGTTAGCTCTTAATAATGAATGTTGATTCAATTTAGCCAGTTCACTAAATAAAGAAATCTTATCCAATAAAAATCTGTTATGCCATATTCTGATTTATGAGAACTTTGGGAATATATTATGAAAATTATTATTATTTTGTTACCTAATACTGAAAAAAAATAACAAACTAATACTATAATATAACTAATTTTGCTCAACTTTTTAATTTCTGTCACCGCTGGTGCTCTTCTTACGGAAACAAACTTGTGTAACTTGAGAGTTTGATCAACTTGAAAAATAACTTTACCAACATGAGATTTTGAAAAGGAATTAAATTGGATTCTTTTGCTAATTAATTAATTCAAAGAGCTGATTATTTATTCTTAACATTAAAAGAATTTATTTTATTTTTTGCATTGGGGATTTTTAATTTTATAATAATAGAGAAAATATAGATAATTTTTTATCTTATTAAGTAATATTCAAAAAATTCATTTAATTATTAAAATATTTATTAAGTTTAAACATCTCACTATCCCTTAAAATTCTAAGTTATTACCTATAAAAGGAATGAATGCCTAAACATATTTCAAAGGGAATTGCCGTAGGAAAATAGAAGGAAAGAAAACATATTCCTAGTTCTCCCAGACTATATTTATTTTGAAATTCTAAATATTAAATTTTCTACTAATTTTAAAAGGAAAGATTTCATAACCAAAATTTTAGTTATGAGTCATATATTTTTCAAATAAGTAATGATTTAATAAATAATATTTTATTTGATTTGAAAGTTCTTTATACTAGGAAAATATTTAAATTACTATTTTGTCCAATGTGAACTCCATTTTAAAAGGGTAAAAAAGGCAAACGATATTTCGCCAAGGCCTTCGTGCTTTTAATATAGTATAGATATAGATATAGATATATTAGACAAAATAGTAATTTAGTCATTTTTTAATTTTAAGAACTTTAAAATTAGCTAAATTTTTTTATTAAATCTTTTCTTATTTAAAATATGTATATTTTTGTATAACGATATTAAATGCACTAAATCTCCTTTTATAAATAAACTACTTATATTTAGGAGTTTGAGATCATTAGTGAATTTGCCACTTTTATTCTCAAACAAAGTTCAAGGTTAAAGTCTTTATGAATGGAAACAAGTTCATAGTCTACGAACACCATAAGTATGTCTTCTAAAAATCCAACCAAATCTGGTGGCTTTGTGTTCACCTACATACAAACTTCACCAAAGGAAAACTTTTTCTTTTTCCATTATATTGATTCCACCAAATGACTCAATGTAGTTTTTCATATATTAAGTTATTTGTATTAATGTACAAATCTTTGAAAAATTGTGATAAAAGCATATGAAGTAACAAAATCCATAATTTTAGATTTAATATTAGGTCACACAAATAATAACATTTTTCAAAGACGTAGTTAAGAGCTATTCTTTATAATTCACGGAAAATCAATAGATCAAATTCTTATGTAAAATTGAATGACCTTTTAACCTTAAAAACAAACACTCATTTTATAATATTTATGTACAAAAAATTAAGTACATATTATACTTTTTAATTCAATATCAAATTCTAGAAATACTTAATAATTAAAGGACATTTAACAATTGCACGTCAAGTTCAAATGATACATCTAATTTTAGGGGAGACAAAGATATTATTATTACATTCTTATCATTTAATTTATGTATAGCAAGTATATTTTTTTAATTAATTCCAAAATAAAAGAAGAACTGGATAACCTCAATAACGTAATCAGAGGCACCAAAATCGGAAGTCCAAATTCGTCACCATTTAATTTTGAGCTTTATTAAAACAACAATGGAACTATAAATTGCGCATCAACCGGTAATTGTATACTGATTATTATTATTTAACTTTTTCCTTATATTTCGAAGTGTTTAATTAATTAAATTTAGTTGAATTGTATATAAATTTTAGTATTACAATATTATACGAATTCTTTTCTTATTTAAATTATATTAATTTTTGTTTTTAAACTCAACTATAACTATGATATAATATTTATATAATTATTTTAAATGCATTTACTCGTTAAAATGAGATACACGCGCAAAGCGCGTACTCTAAGATTAGTATTTATAAAAACAAGAATTAATATAACATAACATCTTAAATTTGACGTTAATACGGAGAACATCAATATATCAACTACGCAAAATTGGTTTTTTTTTTTTTTTTTACAGTAACCCAAAAAATTTCAACTAAACACGAAAAGAAAAAAGGAAAAGAAATTTGTATTAAAAGCAAAAAAAGGAACTGACCAAGTCGAGGAAAGACAAAAATGCTCGTTTTGGGAAACAGTGAAAACAAAGAATGATGCTTTCTAGAATATACTCTTTAATTAATGATAAGAATGTAGGTCCCGCCAAAAGATTTTGTGAACTCATAAAGGAGGGTATTGGGCCCACGCGCCTAACTCTGAAAGCAAGGAGCGTGTGGACAGATCATACAGCCGTCCAAGCCGACTGGTGGAAGTAAAGAACAGGCATCATTGACCCAATGCTGGCGGCTGCCTATTATCTTCTGTCAATGGGTCCAATTAGTCTTTGTAAATTTGAGGGAGGATGGAAAAATAAAAAAGAAGTGAAGGAAAATTGTTCTTTTCTTTTCATGTTTGACAGAGTTAAAAAGAAAGCTAAGATGTAAAAAGTTTATGTGCCTTTATCTTGGATTAAATATGTCAACTCCGTAGACACTACTTGCCATCTTTCTTTCCCATACTTTTACATAGATTAATAGTCTGTTTACCTAAACTTTTAAAATCAATATATTTTAAAAAGCTTTGTTTCAAAAGTATTTTGATAAAAAATAATTTATATTTAATTAATTAATTTAAAAATACTTTTAAACAATATTTGATGTTTGGCTAGCTTTCAAAAAGTATTTCTGAAAAAAATTATTTTTTTTTTGCTTTTCAAAAACTATTTATACTTTTACTCAAAAGTTCTTTTTCCTTCTAACCTTAATTTTAGGGAAAAAACAGTGTTGTAATTCATTAAGTTATAGATCCCGATGCAGCCGTACGATCATAAACAAGATCTATAAACTTACTTTATTTTCGTGGTATTTCATTTCGGATTTGCTCTGCTAAAATTTACGGGGCAAACTGTGAGAGTGACGCGCCATAGTTTGAAAGTGAGGGTAGAGGGCGTTGACGTTCAACAGAGGAAAGCCAGCAAATTTGGAAACCCTATTTGCAGGGGGAGACGAATTTTAAACATTTCCATTTCCTCCCATTTCTCATTCATTGCCCGCCGTTTGTTTCGTATTCTGATACATACCCAACTAAACCCTTAAGAAAGTTTGTTCCTTTTCAGCTCTTCCTTTCTTTCTAAACACCAAAAATCTCAAAGCTGCTCTCCTTTTGTGCTTCTTTCTTATCATTTCTTATCACTTTACTCTTCAATCATCAATCTTTGAATCCTAATTTTCTGTCGGTTGATAGTTTTTACGTCTATTTGGAGGTAATTTTTTATTTTTTATTTTCAGTTACTTTATTGTGATTTTATAATTATTTAGGTCACATTTCTGCTACGTTTTTGTAATTTTCTGGTATCAGAATTATATCAAGTGACTACCAGCTGATATTGTTTTTTTCCTCTATTCTTGCAAATAAATATTCTATTGAGGTGGGTTTTATATTAGATATGAAATCTCTGATTAAGTTCACTTTCTGCTGAATCAAAAAGATAGTATTTTGATTCATGTCTATGAGTTCTTGATTGAATATCTTAGGTTGGTTTCTGAACTGTAGCTTTAGCCTTCTGATTTTAGCTTAATTGCTTTATTATTTGGTTGGTTTTGTTTGGTTAAATTGATTATTGATGTGTATTGTTTGCTGCTTTTAGGACTAAATCAAAGTTCTGAAGCTTTGATTTTGGACTCTTGCTGAGGTAGAAGCCATGGGGAAGCCCACTGGGAAAAAGAAAACTCAACTGGCATCAAAATCTAGTGATGCAAATGTGAAACATGGTAAATCTGTTCCAGAGCGTACCTCTAAAGCGATCGATGAGGACACTGCTGTATTCATCAGTATGTCTCAAGAATTGAAGGAAGAAGGAAACAGGCTCTTTCAGAAACGGGATCACGAGGGTGCTATGTTGAAGTATGAGAAGGCTCTCAAGTTGCTTCCCGGGAACCATATTGATGTTGCCTATTTGCATACTAACATGGCTTCTTGCTATATGCAAATTGGCCTTGGCGAATACCCAAGAGCAATAACCGAATGCAACTTGGCGCTTGAAGTTGCTCCAAAGTATAGTAAAGCTTTGCTGAGGAGAGCCAAGTGTTACGAGTCATTGAATAGGCTTGAGTTGGCTTTAAGAGATGTGAACCGTGTTTTGAGTATTGAACCAAATAATTTGACTGCATTGGAGATTGCAGACCAGGTTAAAAAGGCAATGGAAGAGAAAGGTCTGAAAATTGAAGAAGTAGTATTACCCCAAGAATCTGTTGAGCCCCCTACTGCTCCAGTTTCTTCTAAGGTTGTGAAGGATAAGTCGAAAAAGAAGAAGAGCAACAAATTTGACAGAAAGAAAGTTTTGGAAGTTGAGGAAAAGAAGGTTGAGGAGGTCGGAGAAAAGAAGGCTGAGGACAAGGTGGTTGTGGAGGAGAAGAGAAGTGTTAAGGAAGAAAAGACGGTGACGAGAACAGTCAAATTGGTACTCGGGGAGGATATTAGATGGGCACAATTACCAGTTGGTTGCAGTATTAGACTGGTGAGAGACATAGTTCTAGATCGATTTCCAAACTTGAAGGGTGCACTTATCAAGTATAGGGATCAAGAAGGTGACCTGGTTACTATCACTACTACTGATGAGCTTAGGTTGGTTGAATCGTTTGCTGGTTCTCAGGGTTCTTTGAGACTCTATGTTGTAGAAGTTACTCCAGATAAAGAACCTGCATACGAGGGAATGAGTGGTGAAGAAGATGTGAATTCCAGCAGTAACAAATCAACTATAGTCACAGAGGATGGACATGTTGAGAAAGAAAGGGAACTGAATAAAGGGACAACTTGTGTTGAAGACTGGATTGTCCAATTTGCAAGGATTTTCAAGAATCATGTCGGCTTTGATTCCGATTCATATCTGGATCTTCATGAGATAGGTATGAAACTATACTCTGAAGCTGTAGAGGACACTGTTACAAGTGAAGAAGCACAAGAGCTTTTTGAAATCGCTGCAGCTAAGTTCCAAGAGATGGCAGCTTTGTCTTTGTTTAATTGGGGAAATGTTCATATGTCCAGAGCAAGGAAACGGGTATACTTTACTGAAGAGGGTTCTCGGGAGTCTATATTGGAACAGGTTAAATCTGCATATGGATGGGCAAAAAAAGAATATGAAATGGCAGGAGGTAGGTATGAAGAAGCTCTTAGGCTCAAACCAGATTTCTATGAAGGCCTTCTTGCAGTTGGTCAACAGCAGTTTGAACAAGCAAAACTCTCCTGGTACTATTTGATTGGAAGTAAAGTTGAGTTAGAGACAGGGACATGTGCAGAGATCTTGGAGCTCTATAACAAGGCTGAGGATAGTATGGAAAGAGGAACCGAAATGTGGGAAGAGATGGAAGAACAGCGTCTTAATGGTCTCTCCAAAAATGAAGAATATAAAGCACTATTGCAGAAAATGGGATTGGATGATCTACTAAAAGATAAACCGGCTGAAGAAGCTGAAGAGCAGGCTGCAAACATGAGGTCTCAGATTTACCTCTTATGGGGTACCATACTCTATGAACGTTCCGTGGTGGAATTTAAGCTGGGATTACCAACTTGGGAAGAATGTTTGGAGGTTGCAATGGAAAAGTTTGAGCTAGCTGGAGCATCTCAAATTGATATCGCGGTTATGATAAAGAACCACTGTTCCAATGAAACTGCTCTTGAAGGTATAATGTTAACAATTTTTTTTTATTTATATTTTGCCACTTCACATAATTTTCTTAATGCTGAATTAAGCGATATCATTTTCTTTACCATCTTGCGCCTCTTTCTCCAGGTTTCAAGGTTGATGAGATAGTACAGGCATGGAAAGAGATGTATGATACTAATAGGTGGCAGACTGGGGTGCCAGCTTTCAGGCTAGAACCATTATTCCGTCGTCGTGTTCCGAACCTCCATACTGTCTTGGAAAATCTTTAAGTTGATATATCTTTGATGATCATTGCATAGGAGCAAAGGATATTTGCATTACCTCTTCTAGTTTGTGTGGCTATTGTTGCCAAGTCAATAGGTCAGTCAGCCTTTCCAATTTCTTGGTGTTTTACAGCAAGTTCTTTATCCTTTTCATGCTAGCATGACTTAATTATTTTGAAAGTGCTTGAAGCACATTACGATTGTGGTACGATAATTTTGCTGTCTATTTTGTCCTTGCTTAGAACTATTACGCAAAAACCATAAGAATGTAAACTCAAATTGTAGGGAGGAGTAAGGGAAGCAGAATATTTGGAAGATACATGTTATTCGGGGATAGGATGTCAATTTATGTGAAGTGTCTCTTTCTTAAATTGATACGTGTTAGTTGTTACTCGGGGTAGGATGTCAATTTATGTGAAGTTTCCTTTTCACCAAATACCCTTGACCAAATTAGGTTTCATGCAATATAACAACAGCCTCTCCTAGAACCCAAGATAATCTTCCTTAAGGGTGAAAAAAATAGCTTATCATTATTCAATACTTGTTCACAACTATTAGACTGCAAAATGATTCGCACTTCAGGGTATAGCTTTGTTATGATGTTATCCATCCCATGTGGAATGGTTAGGGAATTCTTCAGTTTATTGGTCTTCCTTAGCTGACGACTTGAAAGCTTTGGTTCATCAGACTGAAATTTGACAACTTGCCTAGGATAGCAGTTGGAACCATGCTATTCACCAACAGGTATATGAGGAGGGTGAACCTGAGTGCCCTATGTTGTCTTAGACTGACTGATTATCATAGTTTTGGCCTGATGAAGATGTCAAAGAGTTGACAAGTGATTCGCATGGCTAGAATGAGTTTACCAAGTTCCCGGCAGCAGGAATACTGTATTTATTCCTTATCAAAAAGAATGAGTTCACCAAGTCTCTGTTTTCTCTTTGGGTTTGGATTTTTCAGAATCTGCCTGATAGAAAATTAAAGGATTTTGTCGCTCTGACAACTAGCTGTGTATCCTTTATCGAGATGTTGTAATTGTTCGATTGAACTTTATTTAATTAAGGTTTTTGCACTAGCTCTTTCTGAGGGTGTATTTGAAAGCAAGACTATGGCCATGTTTCTATCAGACTGTTCTAATTTAGGACGGGAATTTTGTTAGAAGATTTTAACTTTTATAGGTTTGCTTTTCCTGGTAACTGCTTTTATAGGTTTCTTTTTCCTTAGTAGAATAAGAATAATAATCTACTAAAGATTAGGGCCTATGAAGATCCTAGATATTATCTCCCAACTACTTCACTACGTGTAGACCAAATGATAAATCTTATCCTCTAGTGCTTTTGGTTGTAGACAAGATGATGAACTGTTTCCCTAGCTCTTATATTGCTCATCCACTAGGGGCTTCTCACCATAATTGTCCAGCATATTTGGAGAGCGCAATAGATCCTTGAAAATGACATGACTAGCATGGCTCTTTTTTATCTAGACTTATCAAACATGATCTTATACTTTGCCAGCAAATGAGTGCTGAACCAGTAATTAGGACTTTAAATTGTCCTTTATCTGAGTTATCCCTTTTTTTGATATAAAAAATTCCTCAGTTTGAGGTTCTTGAAGAAGCCAAACTAAGTAAAATCATAAGACTTTACTTTTCTGTTAGATGCCTTTTTCTGGATTTCTTGCAACCTTTTCCCCCTCTGATGTTTTAGGTGGTTTGCGTGGTGCCTGACGAAAAACCTTTGTCAGCTAACATCTGTCTTAGCTAATCTGGATTCAATCATGCAGAGTTTGGTGGTTCAGTTAGCACTAGATTGTAGAAAACTTATTTGTCATGATCTATCTTATACTTCTCTTTTTTTATTTAAAAACAAACCTTATTGTTGTTCTATCAAGAATAGGAAAAGTAGGCATCTTACCTACATTGTGCTCTACTTCATTCCGCTTCAGGCAAAATAGATGGGTTTTCTGAGAAAGTGTTTAATGGGAAAGCTCAGTCGGTTTCAGGCGAAGAGAAAAATGATTTGCTTTTACATATTTGTTATGGAAAGATAATGTCATATAGAAAGAGTACTGGCTATATAATGCGGTATAAGTATTAAGTAGTCACTTTTTATTCTTAGCCCAGTTATCCGTAGCTTAAGTACCGATCAGATTAGTTTGTTGCAAAATCCATGAACTAACCAGTTTACTATCTTCAACATATTTTCCCTGTTATTCAAGTGGACTTTTTGGGGTGTTTAGCTTGTATTCAAAAAGTGTAATTGCGCACGTTTGAGACTGTAGATTTGATGACACAAAGTCATGAGGAGCTATGCAGAATCTTATTTCGGTTTCCTTGCTTTTTTCATTGTAATATTGATATCAGTTATCCTGTATCCCTATCCTGTTCTGCTGCTGCTGAATGTGGTTCACATTTTGTTACTTTTTAGTTTGTGCAATGTCTGAACTGAATTTCAGCCACAACCATCTGTGTGTAACTTTAGAAACGCCATGTGCTTGTTATTTTATCTGCAGAAGTGGATTGTCATTTGCCTTGGTGTTGTTGGTAGAGAGTCCATTTGAAAATACTCTCTGGTGTATCAATAATTAAAGTCACATGCATTTTCACTGTAAACGTACTCCAAACTGATGCTTAATCTGCTTACTAACTTGATTTTCTCATGTTCTCTGCAGGTTCTTTTTTGTGAATTATTTCTTCATGATCAGTTTTTTGCTTCGGGAGCAAAGAGCCGAGTGTAACAAGTTGCTCTGTTGAATTTTGAAGACATTGGTTTGTTTTAGATGTGATTGTGAAGGTCTCTGTATCATTCATTGGTTATTTGGTTTGGTCATTCTTCATCACAAAGCCCACCCAAAGTAGGGTCTTTGTGATTTGCATTATTTGCATTCAATTTTGGAGTATAGCATTACTTGTAAGATTGTTGTTTGAATTAGAAAACTGTATGCTCATTTATCTCCTTCAAAGACACAACTTGTACAATTGTTTGTTAGAGACTCCTTTCTGTATTCCCTTTCCAAGCCAATGTATAATATATTTGTCCTGGCTCCGGTGGATGTCTATTGTCTCCCATCACCACGAGAGAGAACCGCTTTCTTAAGTGAACTTGGTATTTAGTTTTCCTACCCTTTTTTATTTTGAGGTGGGAGGGACTGGCCCATGAATAGTGAGAGATGAAGGAAATTTTTTATTTTGTACCTCACAGAACTGACGTTAGTTATGTGAGGTTTCTTTTTTGTCTCACAATTTTGTGGTCCCAAAATTTTATGAACTCAAATGTGTAAGATATGCGTCCACAAATGTATGAGCTAAAAAGAGGCATCACACAACTAATGTTACTTGTGTGAGGCGCACTATAGGAATTGGTGCGATAATTGGTAAATTAGATAACCGAGGGCATCATTGACTTAATGAGTACAATAAATAATTACTTATTCTTTTAAAATATTAATTTCATCTTTGCACTTAACTCATGATAATTATGATACTAATAAAACTAGCATACCTTTGATTAGTACTTCCCTCATTATGCACTCCTATTTAATTAACCAATAGTTGACAATTCTCAGTTCTTTCTAGGGACCAAGTCATGTCTCACCAATAATTGTAGCTTCAACTAATATAGCCATATAATTGAAACATTGCTCTATTTTTCAACACCATTGTATAAGCCTTATAAAAATAAAATAAATAAATAAATCAACACCATTATACATAGAGAGAATCTTTTTGGCAGGTAGATAATCGAGGGATAAGGGATGCACTAGCGACATGAGGCAGCATATTGATATGATATTTCTCTAGAATCTAATCTGTAATTCTTCGAGCTTTAAAATTGTACTACTCTAATATATCTGTCACCAGTCTACAGAAATATTATTTTATTAAACTTGCATAATTTTTAAAATTGAACACTTAGCTAATCAAATATAAGATTGACGATGTGATGGTTTTCTTTTAAACTAATTTGTAAAACTAATTGTTGAGAAAGACTAATTTTTCAATTATTGTTTTGATACTTATCTCCTCTTTTTTCTTATAGTGTACCAAAAACTAACAGTTAATTTTGTGTTTAAGTGAAAATGATGTCACATTAAAGGAGATGGACAGAACAACTTTGTAACGCATGTTTGTTTTACTAACTTATTAATAAAGTTATAATTTGCATTTCTAAAGCTATAAAGTTTTACAATCATAATATATTTATATATATATATATATATATACACACACACACACACACATACCAGAGGGGTGGAAGCTAGTCCCCGAGGGGTAAAGGGGACTGGGAAAATATGAGGAATGTAAGGAACAGGAAGCAATAAATAAATAAAAACTTAGGCGGCAAAGCCGACCATATGCAAACGTATGCTAAATAAAATAGGCGGCAGAGTCGACCGAATGCAAGTATGTTAACACAAGATTAAAACATAAAATCTGGCGGCAGAGCCGAGCAGAAGTATTATTGATAACAAGAAATTAAAATACAAATATTAAAAATTGAAACTTAAAAGCTTACAGGGTATAAAGCTCTTAAGTGTTGAGAGGGTTTAGAGAGAGGAAATGTATTGAGAGAATTCTGAAATTTGGGAGAAGGATTGAATGCCCTCTTCCGTGAGTGAGGGGGTCTATTTATAGAATTATAGACCGTGCTACAGTGAAAATGTACAGTGTTTTGCTACAGTGAAAAGTGCACAGTAATTTACAGTGATAAGTGCACAGTAATCTACAATAACATTGCTACAGTAACTTCCTGGAAAATTCTTTGCTGGCGTCATATCTGATGTCAGCGACAAATTGGTCCTGATTTTGACTTATTCTGGGTCATAGTCAGGGTCATCCTCTTATTCTGATTGTTCTTCAAACGAACTGGATGAATGTTGATCGGGAACCTTTCCCTTGAGCTGTTGTAGAAGGTTTTCCATCTCCTGGATGTAGTCTTCTTTGCTGGTAGAGCCTGCTAACTTTGCTTGAACTAGCCTTCTCTGCTGCAAAAATGAAGTGTTTGCTACATCTGTAGGTGACAGAAATTTGAGGTTGCTGAAAAACCATTTTCCAACTACTGGTAAGTAAGTTTTCGTGGCATCCCTCCATGTCTTGTACCACTTACAGTAGCCTTGAAGGGCTAACCAAGGCATACCTCTGAATCATTCTCGTTTGTGGAAAACAAACTTATGGGTGTATATCCATGGGATGTGAAATCTGAGGAAAAATTGGAGAAACTGGAGAATGTGCTGGTATCCGTGAAATCTGGAACAAAAATACTCAAATCCTTCTTTCAATGGTGGAGGAAATATATCTGCCAAGTGGCCGTAAATAGGCCAACATTGGTGCAGAAACCATTGGGAAAAATCTACTAGCAAGTTTTTGCCCCAAAGGAGAAAATATGAGTGTTTGTTGGTATGGTTTTGAAAGGTCAGCGCATTAAACCACGTATCCCTATAGTCATAGTAACTGAAAAATTGGGGAGAAAATGGCTGGGAAAGTTTTCTGACTTTCATAAGGTGATCACCCCATTCCTTCGGCGAGATGATTTTGTTTATCCACACTGTAGTATGGGTGATATAGGTTTGGGTTTTGTCCAAAAAGGGTTTAAACAGACAAGAGTGAATGTCTGTAAGGATAAATTCATAGAACTTCTCGTTATGAACAGGAGTTTTCTAGAGAAAGTTAGATATTGGATCGAGCATCTTTTTGGCTACCACTAGAGGGTTAGAATCCCAAAGATGTGGCTCGGTTTGGACGAGTGAGTAATTCATCTCGTTCTTAATATATTGAGCTTCCCCCGAATAAGGACCTACTGAAGAAATTGGTTGAGGTACGGGTGAAGAAAGTGCCTGCTTAGGCGCAGAAGGCACCGTGCTCTGTGTGGTGGGGTTTTTGGCCACCACTTGTCCTTTAGTGGGGTTTTTTACCACCACTTTTTCTTTGTGGTGCTTGTAGCAGCCACAGTTGAAGTTGAAGGCGTGGTGCTTTTTACAACCACAGCTGAAGTTGAAGTTGAAGATGACCTGGCGGAAGATATGGCGGCTGCTTCAAGGAGTTGCGCCATCGACTTTGCCACTTCCTCTTGGTCGAGAGGAGTCATGGGTGCTTTTGAAGTAAGGCCCATGAGTTGTATCCATTTTTCAAAATCTTTTGCCGTCCACTGCGAAACATCGGCTGTGCAAATTGAATATCATCTTCAGAAAAGGGTTCTTCTTCGGCGATATCTGCCCATCTTCGAGGTTGGACAATTGAAATTTGTTTGGCCGGAATCGGCTGTGATGAGACCACCATTGGGATTCCTTTCATGGCATAGTCTGCAGGCGATCTACATTTTGGCTGGCTTGGTCCAGCTTCTGTTGTTTGCTGCTTTTTCGCAGCTACTGTTGTTGTCTGTTGTTGTTGTACAACTGCTGAAATTGAAACATCTTTAGGCTGTTGTGTGGCAGCCAGCTGTTGTTGCTTTTCCTCCGGGGCTGGTAAGGCTAACCGCGGTGGCTTTGGTTTTTTAGGCATTTTATCTGCCTTGAAGAAATTCACGGGTTAAGAAATCAGGTATGGAATTTGAGCTTCCCTTTATATATTCAATATCAAAATCAAAAATTGATAAAATAGCTTGCCATCTGGCGAAAATATATTTTGAAGTAATATTTTGCACATCTTTTTGTAAAACAGATTTAGATGCCTTGCAGTCAATGCGAAGCAAAAACTTTTGGTTTAATAAATCTTATTGAAATTTCGATATGCATAAAACAATTGCCAAAATTTCTTTTTTAATTGTTGGATAGTTCCGTTGTGAGCTATTCCAGTGCTTTGATGTAAAAGCAATGATACTTTCTTTATCATTTTTAATTTGTTTTCAGATACCACCATATCCTATGTCTGACGCACCTGTTTCTATGATTTTAAAAGCAGATGGATCGAGGAGACTTAGGAGGGGGAGATTTTTTACTTTCAACTTAAGTTGCTTGACAACATTGGTTTGGGTATCTATCCAAGGAACTGGAGGCTTTTTCAATTTGTCGTGAAGGAGCTTTATTAAAATGCTTACTCCCGAAAATGAAATCACAAATATAGTTGACACAATCAAGAAACCTTTGAAATTGTGTTTTGTCCAGGATTTGATCTGGGAATTTGTCAGCAAACTGGAGAGATCGCTGAATATGAGTAAAAGTCCCTTGTTGGATGTTATGACCAAGGAATCTTATCTTTGTCTGCAATAAGCTGTACTTAGTTCTAGACAGAGCTAATCCATTTTCTTTGATAGTGTTAAAGAAAATGCCTAGATGTTTGAAATGTTGGTCGATGTTTGTTGAGAAAATCAAGACATCGTCTATATAAGTTATAACAAAATTGGAATATGGATTAAAGATATCATTCATTATCTTCTGAAATTCAGAAGGGGCGTTCTTTAATCCGAATGGCATCACCTTCCATTCGTACTGTCCGAAAGGGACTGTAAAAGCAGTTTTGTACCTGTCTTTTGGGTTGATTTGTACTTGCCAAAATTCAGATTTTAAATTAAATTTAGAGAAAATCGTGGCAGCAGAGACTCTTTGTAATAAGTCTTACTTGTTAGGAATACGATACCCAATCCACCTAAGTGCTGCGTTAAGAGGCTTATAGTTGATAACCAAGCGAGGGACTCCACGCTCGATTTCGGAGTTTTTGTTGAAAAAAAATGCCGCACAACTCCAGGGAGACTTTGAAGGGGAAATTATCTTCTTGTCTAAAAGATCATTGATCTCTTTTTGACAATGCATTGTAAGCTCGTGATTCATTTGAATGGGTCGAGCTTTAGTTGGGATGTTTTTATCCTAAAGTTAGGCTCGTAAGGAAGCCCAACAATGTGCCTTTTACGTTTCCAAAATGCCATTGGTAAATCGGAATAGAGCTCCTGTTGAATCTTAGCTTCTAAGAATTTAATTTTAGAAAAAATTACAGAATTAGTTAACTGCTTCTGTATTCTTTGGAAAGCTACATCTTCTTTTAAAAACATAATTTATTTTTCTTTATTTTGCAAATAATGTATGACTTCATAAGTTGGAGGCTTATGGAAAGGAAGAAGGACGTTGCTTGTGGGATAATCCACATGAATGCCTTTGTTCGTAACCAGGTATGGTTTGCAAAGTTGACTGAAAGAAATACCTAGGATTGCTGCATTGCAAAGGTCTTTTGCTAAGAGAAAGGGAGTCTGGATGAACCAGTTTGGTTCCTCTAGGGAGGTCGTGACCTTTACAGAAGAAAATTTGTAAGTGATTTTAAGTTTTTCACCATTGGCGACCCTTAGGCGCTCCTTGGTTTTTACAAAAAACTTGGTTGGAATGACATCTTCTTAGATGCAACTTCTGTCTGCTCCTGTGTCAAATAAAGCTATGCCAGTCCAAACAAAAGATAAACTGATGATGAGAGTTATCCTAACATGGTATTTTGGAATTCTTATAGAAGAAAGATGTCCTAAAAGGATTCTGTTTCATCATCGTCTTGGTCAGAGGTTGCAACTGCCTGTACAACCTCTTTGAGCTTTTGTGGCTCATTAGACAATTATTGGAGGACAAGTCTATCAAGCTCTTGTCTTGCTTTTATTTCCCTAATTTCTTCTTTCAGGTGTGCTATCTCAGATTGAAGGTCTGAGATGGTCACCTTTGAGACCTTAGGACTATCAGAGGGAAACCTCTTTAAAATATCAATAATGTTGTAGGTATTGGCTACCTGGGGATGATTTTGAAGAGTTGATGATGAGGGTGTTGAATGCTTATTAAGGATTGTCTTAAGTTTTCCTAAATAATCCTTTTTAAGTTCAGGATCTTGAAGATCGCCAATTACTTCAAGAAGAAGATCTTGTTCTTTCGTGAGAACATTGATCTGAGGGAGGTCATCTTGGTCAGACTCCCCTGAAGATGTAGTGGATGAATTTAAGTCATCTTCTAGGATGTTGTTAAATTGTTCGTCGTCGGACATTTCATTGTCTGTAATATTCGAAGATTCACTTAATTCAACAAGCAATTTCTCTATTTTGTTTAGAGTAGGTTCGTCAAGTTGTAGGCTCTTGATCTTCTGAGAGACTTTGCAAAACTTGGTGATGTGGCCTGGCTTTTCACACTTGAAATATTTGCCAGTGGAAGTAGAAGTATTCCATCTTTAATAAAGGATTTGGAAGACTTATTTTTTGTATAGGAAAGTTTCCTTCTCCTATTGGAATTATATTTTCTAATATTGGGAGAATCAGGTTTAGAACTTTTCTTCCTATGAGGTTTACCACTGGACAAAGGAAGACCAAATTGTTCACAAAAACTTTCTAAGTCCCTACGTCTTTGTGCCCTATCTTTGGCAAGTTGCCTAAGCATTTTGTCTTGCCTACAGATTTTAAGAGCAACTTGTTGAATCTGGTTAACTAACTCGCCATAGGTGATTCGATCGTAAGGAACAATATCATAGGAATATTGACTCTGAAATTCTTCTTTGACTAAATCTTTAAGGGACTTAGGCAAGCCATCTAGGAATTTCTCTTTCCAATAAGGGATATTCCAATCTGGTCTTTCGTAGATCCTAGTCAAGAAGGAATCCTTATACCACCTAAAATCTGAAAGAGTTTTGCACTTGAGGTTGTTAAGGAGGATTTTTCTCTAAAGATACCTGGACAACCTACGAATGTTTTGATGATTGTGTAAATCAACATGTTGATAGAATCAGGAATTGTTTCACCATCTTTTAGGATTGGTTGTCCTAATTCATCTAATTTCACGACTTGAAAAATTATTGTTTTTCCTCGTCGCTTAAATGGGTATCCCACCACCCCTTAAGTTGGCCTGTAAAACCAACGGCTAAGACATGAGTAGTACTCTGGTCCGAACAATTGTGGGAGGTTTTGTAAGCAGTAGCCACCATGGTCATCTGCTGTAATTTGGCAAGAATATTATATTCAGAACAGCCATCGATATTCCACTCATAGATATTATGAGCATTATAATTATTCTGGATGGTATTAGATCTCTCTTCTAAGACCACGTCAGGATGTGTAGCTCTAGGGTAATAGAGTTTATGAGGCTTTTGCCAGTTGGGAAATTCTGACTTAATAGGTGCCATTTCTAGAGGAGGCTTGTCTTCTAGAGAAATTTGTGAAAATTGTTAAGATTCATTATCTGAATCGGTATCTCCTTGAGCTCCTACAATCTTAGAAGAGGAATCTTCCGTCTGTCGGACTGGAGTGTCCTGGATTGTTAAGAATTTTTCTATTTCCACTATCCTCTGTTGTAGTTCAGAGAGTTTGGGAGAATCTGTAGAGCGGTGCATAACAAGTTCTCTAGTATGAGTTCTAGGGATCTCGTATGGTTTAAATAAAGGAGTTGTAGGAGTAGAGGTTCCTACAGTTGGTTTCTTCAGAGAAGTTGAAGATGAATTTGAAACCAAGTATTCTCCAAGAGTTTGTAAATGCTTGTTAGTGTAATTATTTTGTTCAAAAATATTTTTAATATCTTTGCCAGTGATCGGCTCAGTGTCAGTTCTCTTTTTGAAAGGTGAGGCTGTAATTGAGCTGTTAACAAAGCTTGTCGAAAATCCTTGTGACGGAGGAAGTTCGGAAATAACTTCTTCGTCAATGTTTGTTTTTCATATTTTTGAAACATTAATTGAGTTTGAAAAAGGGAAATCGATCTGTTTATAATCAGCATAAATTTCAAGCCATTCAAAGAAATTAGTTTGTTGTTTAATAACATTTAGACTATCATAGAAAATTGTTTGAATTTTCTTTCTTTCTTCTCCTTTGTATTTTTCTAAAAATCAAGTTCTTTTGAAAAGATTTTCAAGAGAATAAAATTCCTTTTGGAGACCTTTTTTATCAATTTAAAATTCTATCTCCAAAGCACCAACGATATTGTCATCTCCTAATCCGGCACCTAGTGACGTATAAGTTGGAGAATCTGGTCGGTTGTAGGTAGTGTCGGCAGAGGGAACCATCTCTGATTTTTCTACCTTATACTAGCTTGTGGAACTCTAGATTCGAACTCAACTGTCTCGATTCTAGTGGGATATGAGGACACTGAATGTCTAGCAGAATGAATTGATGGGATTTCAGACTGTGATGAGGCAGAGAAACTAACTCTTTTGCTAAGGGACCTCTGAAAGGAAACTAGCACAGATCCGGAAGGGAGTTATTGGATCTGGGAAACTTCCGTGTTTTTTGCGGTTTTTGAGCAGGAGTGGCATCCTGCAGAAGCCAGTTTTCAAGCAGAGAAACCTGATTCCAAGAAATTGGCTTAGGAATAGACAGATGAGATCTCTGCAGATCTGTCTGAAAGAGAACAGTTTCACCTTTGTGAGTAGTTCTCATAGCTCCAGTGTTAAAGGTAGAACTCATGGCCTTATACTGGATTCTGTAAATAATTGCTACTGGAAGAGAACCAGCTTTAGTCTTATAATTAGAAGTCTTAACATTGAGGGTCAAGGCATCTAAAATAATTCTATCTTTAAGGGAGACTGTGAAGTTAGGGAAACAGTCGAAATAAATCGGACCATTGCAAAGACTGGTTTCAACCATTTTTAGCAATGAATCATTAAACTCCAGAAATCTAGAATCTCTAAGACACAGTAGAAGTGATGTGTCCAATCCTTCTCTGGATAAAGGCTTAGCGGCTATTTGTACCAAACCAAAATGGATGTAATTATATTTCTTCCTATATTTTTCAATAGATTTGATATTGAGAAGTTTGATTTCCTCATAGTCTGATTCTAGAGGAATAGTTTGCTCAATGGTAGACATGTGATAATCACTTGTCAAGCTCCATTTTTTAGACTTGTAAATTGTTGACTGGGGATGTTTGGGGATTTTCCAATCGTCAATTGATTGCTGCAAATCAGAGAAACTAATCTCTTCTTTGAGCTTAAAATTGGAAGAAGAGGAGGAAGAAGAAGAACTCGTAGATCTAGATGAGAGTGAGTGAAAGCAAGATATTTGAATGATTAAAAAGCTTCATATCCTTGGCTCGAGAGACCAAGTGGTTTCATAAAGAAGTTATTAGAGTTTTTAGCTATACTGTATGTGGAAGAGTCAGATCTGGTGTTAAACTTCATAGATCTATAATTTAAGGCCTTGTATGAGGTCTGTTCAGATTTTATCTTACTATAGTGCTTAGCGTTAGATATGGAGGGTAGATCTGTAAGTATACTAATTCTTTTACTCAAAAGGGCTAATGTTTATGATTGTTCTACAAAGAATTACTTCTAAATGACCTAAAGGTTTTTAAACCATCTGCAAGCCTACCAGGTACATTTACAGGCATCACCTCGCCATAATCCCTGGGAACCACGCTTACAGTGCAGATCCGAAAGGATCCTAGTGCCATCTTCAAAGATTCTTCGTATTACAAGCATATGTTTAACCATTTTATGAAAAAGAATCAGTAGATCTGCAGATCTAATATTTTTACACTATAACAAGATAAAGTAAGAACAACTCTCAAACTTAACCATAAATAAAGAGATCTGTGAGTTTCAAACTAGATCTAGCAGTACCATATAATAGTACGTTAAAAACAAGAATCACATCCTTACTTTCCCACTGGCTCTGATACCAAAGGGGCATAGTTACTTCCCTAATGGCTGAGAAAATTGGGGAGACTATGCTTTTTATGGCATAGTCTGCAGGCGATCTACATTTTGGCTGACTTGGTCCAGCTTCTGTTGTTTGCTGCTTTTTCGCAGCTACTGTTGTTGTCTGTTGTTGTTGTACAACTGCTGAAATTGAAACATCTTTAGGTTGTTGTGTGGCAGCCTGCTGTTGTTGCTTTTCCTCCGGGGCTGGTAAGGCTAACCGCGAGGGCTTTGGTTTTTTAGGCATTTTATCTGCCTTGAAGAAATTCACGGGTTAAGAAATCAGGTATGGAATTTGAGCTTCCCTTTATATATTCAATATCAAAATCAAAAATTGATAAAATAGCTTGCCATCTGGCGAAAATATATTTTGAAGTAATATTTTACACATCTTTTTGTAAAACAGACTTAGATGCCTTGCAGTCAATGCGAAGCAAAAACTTTTGGTTTAATAAATCTTATTGAAATTTCGATATGCATAAAACAATTGCCAAAATTTCTTTTTTAATTGTTGGATAGTTCCATTGTAAGCTATTCCAGTGCTTTGATATAAAAGCAATGATACTTTCTTTATTATTTTTAATTTGTTTTAAGATACCACCATATCCTATGTCTGACGCACCTGTTACTACGATTTTAAAAGCAGATGGATCGGGGAGACTTAGGAGGGGGAGATTTTTGACTTTCAACTTAAGTTACTTGACAACATTGGTTTGGGCATCTGTCCAAGGAACTGGAGGCTTTTGTCAATTTGTCGTGAAAGGGCTTTAGTAAAATGCTTAATCCCGGAATGAAATCACAAATATAGTTGACACAACCAAGAAACCTTTGAAATTGTGTCTTGTCCAGGATTTGATCTGGGAATTTGTCAGCAAACTGGAGAGATCGCTGAATAGGAGTAAAAGTCCCTTGTTGGATGTTATGACCAAGGAACCTGAACTTTGTCTGCAATAAGCTGTACTTAGTTTTTTTTTTTTTTTAAGCGAATATACCTCTAGGCTGTTACCTAGCGGTTATTTATATATATGAAATAAAATTCCAAATCTTCCATAGTTTACAATTTGCCAGCGAATCTATCAAAAGCAAACTAACTCTATGCATAATTAAAAACATAAAAATACTATACTATCTATTACACCTCGAATGAACATCATCTCTCTATATATGAAAGTACGTGTATCCACCAGCCAACTGCAAAAACTCAATGTAGCACCTCTATTGCTCTCACCAGGCGCCAATTTTTGCATTCCAAAGAAAATGGCATATGTGAATGTCGAACATACCTTCATCCAGAAATGACCCTCATATTCTATATCAAACTGACCATATACAACAAAATCAAATGTCGTCGAGCATATACAGTGATTGAATCGTGAACCTGACCTGTAATCAACCTCAAACAGCTTATCGCAATCTTGATCCTTCATTTCATTCCAAAGAAACATCGATGTTTGTTCGACCTCAAAGACAAACATCGATGTTTGTTCTACCTCAAATCCAAATAGTGTCAAACTTCTTGTATCGATGTTTGTTTCTGTCTGAATTCGAAGCAAATCAGCGAATTAAAATAGTGTCAAAGAAACATCGATGTTTTCTGTCTGACCTCGAGCTAAATGTTTACTGCTCCAGCTTACATGCGAACCAATAAATTGTTCTACCAGATTGATCA
>MCJB01050181.1:27287-45515 GCA_002018475.1 Nicotiana obtusifolia
CAACATTTCGACATGACTATACAACCCTGCTTCCTCCACAAATCATCAGTTGCTACCTTATGCCTCCATAGCCTCCATAAGAAAAAGGAAATCTTGAATGGTAGTCCCTTAGGCCACATGATACTGAATTCCTTATTAGTGTCTGATCGATGCCTCACAAGTTGCCAAGCACTGCTCACTGAAAATTGCCCTGATGAAGTCGGCATCCAGTGAGGCATATCCCAGTCAGTATCCCTATCATCATAATGTACATTTTCTTCTACATGATCAGCTATGTCTGCAGGTAGTATTTGCCCCAGCAGTTGAGTATTCCATGCTCCACTTTGTCGCAATTCAGCTACGTCTTGATAAGTTTCATCTATATAGAAATCATCGGGTACAACATGATACAAAGCACCTAATCCTGTCCAATTTTCATGCCATATATTAGTTGATCCAGACTTCATCTCCCACAAAATCTCATGCTCTATATTATCTCGAGCAATCAGCATCTGCTTCCAAACATGAGACCCTTTTCGAAATCGTACCACTGTTGGCAACTCTTTCTTACAATATTTATCCACATGAAATTAGACCACAACGATTTTGTTGTCCTAAACCTCCACCAAAGTTTAGCAAATAATGCTTTAGAAACATCGTATAGCGATCTAAATCCCAATCCTCCTTCCTCTTTAGGTAAACACAGATTCTGCCATGAAGCCCAATGTCTACTCCTCCCCTCTTCTTTAGTACTCCAGAAGAACCTAGCAAATATTTTATGAAGATGTTCCAATATATTCTTTGGTGGGTCTAACACAGAAAGCATGTGTACCGGCATATTTTGAAGCACACTAGTAATCAATGTAGCTTTTCCCCCAACCGATAATAGTTTTCCTTTCCAAGCATGTAACTTATTTTTAACCTTTTTGAGGAGATCATCATAGTATTCCTTCCTTCTTCTAGTATAGAAGATAGGACATCCAAGATAAGTAAAAGGAAACTTACCTCTGTTGAAGCCCGTGATATCTCCAACTGCCTGGAGCAACACATGAGATACATTTGCGTGCATATAAAATGAACTCTTCGACTTGTTAATCAACTGGCCCGACACTTTCTCATATCTTCCCAAGACATCCATTTTCTTTGATAGTGTTAAAGAAAATGCCTAGATGTTTGAAATGTTGGTCGATGTTTGTTGAGAAAATCAAGATATCGTCTATATAAGTTATAACAAAATTGGAATATGGATTAAAGATATCATTCATTATCTTCTGAAATTCAGAAGGGGCATGTTCTTTAATCCGAATGGCATCACGTTCCATTCATACTGCCCGAAAGGGACTGTAAAAGCAGTTTTGTACCTGTCTTTTGGGTTGATTTGTACTTGCCAAAATTCAGATTTTAAATCAAATTTAGAGAAAATTGTGGCACCATAGACTATTTGTAATAAGTCTTTCTTGTTAGGAATAGAATACCTAATCCACCTAAGTGCTGCGTTAAGAGGCTTATAGTTCCTAAAGCTATAAAGTTTTACTGTCATAATATATAAATATTCGATTTCCCTTCTTCTACTTTTGCTCCCTACAAACGAAGAAGAAAAAAGAAATCGGTCAGAAAACAATAAAAATTAATTGTGAGCAATTGATTTTTATCAACTTTCATAACAACTGGGAGAGAGATAAAATATCTTGCGGTGTCATGTGGAGTAAATTATTGTATTCACTAGTGAAAATTAATTGTCACATTTTATGAAATAGATGCTGAAAACTAAATTATTCGAGAAATTATTCTTCATAAAGGTCATAATCGATGACCAAAACTACTCCTGTATGATAATGAAATATTAAGTAACAAAGTATGAACATCCAGAAAATTACTAGTTGTCATCAGTAATTGACGACGACTACCCAATTTAAACTAATAGAGAAAGAAAAGAAAACAATAAAAATGAAAAAGTAAAACAAAGTAAGGTCCATCAAACAGGATGGACCTGAAATGCAGGATATAATAACTCCCTCCTACAAACACTGAAAATTGAAACAGTGAAACGGAATATAGTGAAAGTGTCGAACAATGCTACTTAAACTTAACTTTGCCCACCGAATCCTCTAACTTATTTACTTTTGATATTTTCTTAGAAATTTAATACGTAATCTATCTATATTTATATTATATTAAAAGTACGAATACTTTTAGCGAAATATCGTTCGTCTTTTTTACCCTCTAAAAATAAAGTTCTCACTACACAAAACAGTCATTTAATTATTTCTCCAAGAATTAAAAATATTTATTTAATAAATTCCCTAATATTTAGGGATACGCATTTAATTATTCTCCTACTATTTAAGACTTTAATTTTCTATTCCTTTTAATTCAACAAGTCGTGCCTTTTCAAATCCATGTAGATTTAGTAGTATTAAATTTCATGAACTTTCAATTACAACTAGGAAAATTTTCGAAACTTTGTACTCCTTATATGTTTAAGACTTTAAGATGATCTTTTAATAAAATTGTCGTCACTTTCAAACTCCATTTAGTTCTAGATTTAGGATGATTTTTCACTTTCTACTTCCACTTAAATTTAGAAGTATCAAAATTCAAACACAATTACCTTTTAGTTTTAGGAGGCTTTTTAAATAAATTTTTGACTCAATTAAATTTCAAGCACTTTCGCTTTATACTAGGAAGGTTTTAACCACTTTGTACTCGTTTTAGGTTTAGATTAATTTTTTTATAAGTTATTAGGTAAAAATTAAGCACTTTGAACTTCTTTTTGTTTTAGGAGTCTTTATTTTACCTTTACATGAATTTTTCCTGTTTCAATTATATATTTAATGCTTCTATAAAAGAAGCTTTACTATTCTATTCTTTTTATCATCAAAACTTGCATAGTTTTACTTTAGGAAGTGTCAAAATATTTGCAATGAACAAAATAATTATTTAATTATTTTTTTAAATATTATGACCTTAATTATTTCTTAAATATTTATGACATTAAAATTAATCAAAATTTTATACATTAAATTTTTTTCCTATTCTAATTATGTACTATACCTTATTTGTAAAAGAAAATCACGTTTTCATATTTAGAAGCTTAAAAACCATATATAATAAATTCATATTAGGCTAAGGCACGTAGGCCAAATGCCTTGAAATCATATTTTTAGTTTCGAACATCATTTATAGATTTAAGAGTCTTAATTATTATAGTTCTAAAACTTTTAAAGCGGGTGGACACAAAATATATTCACCTTTCAATCAAATGTTATTCCTATGACATTTTTGTATAATGAAGCAAGCATTTGAACAAACTAAAGGAAGAACTACTAGAAATAGATCAAATTCCTAAACATAATTAACACAATTATCATTTAAAACTTATAATTTTTTGTTACTTCTTATATTATAACGTAAACACAAGTTTTGAATAATACTTATGTCGTTTTTAAAAAAATATTCTCATTAATACGAGGTAACGCCCAACGAACGTACAATAAGATGCAACGCACGTATTTTGCATCTTTCGATACTATAAAAAAAGCATGAAGCTCCTTAGCAAAATTGTATTCGCATTTTTTATTCTTTATAACAGCTTTCATATTAGAAAAAAGTTATAATTTAATTAATCTTCTATTATTTAAAATTTTAAAATCAAATAAAATTTTAATTATTAAATTTTTTTTTTTTATTATTTTAACTATATAGAAACTCCTAATATTTAGAACTATACATCACCAACAATTTTCTTTCGCATATTTGACATAAAACTTTATTGTTACTACATATTTTTTTATCTAACATTAAATGTACGTAAAATATTTTACTCCGATGATTAAGATTTTAGTAATTTACATTTATTTTTCCCACAATAATATACATGCATATTTACTTTTATTATTTGCATCCACTTTAATGTCCATTACAATTTTACATAACTTGTTCTTTTACATAAATTTTAATTGATTGACGCGATAAACACGTCCAATGTACGTATCCTAAAGTTAGTACTATATTAAAAGCACAAAGGCCCTTAGCGAAATGCCGTTCGCCTTTTTTACCCTTTTAAAATATAGTTCACATTGGACAAAATAGTCATTAGATTATTTTTCTAATATTTAAGAATAGTTACTTAATTAGCTTTCTAATATGTAGGAGTATTTATTTAATTATTCCTATAATATTTAAAAATAGTCATTTAATTATTTTTCAAATATTTAGAGTTTTAATTTTTCTAATTCTAGAATTCCTGCACTTTTCAATACAAACTAGGAATGTTTCGTTCACGTTGTAAGGGTTTGTTTTGTTAATAAAGCTTTTTACTTTCAACTCTATTCTGTTTTAGGAGTATTTTATTAAAGAGAAGAATGGGTGAAAGATCACAGGTATTTCAGCGACGGGATTTTGTTCTTATTTAAGAAATAGCCTTATAAATATTAAAGAGAAAATTAAGAACAAGACTCAACCCGAGAAAAAAAAACAGAACATGTTTTTAAACTTTTAATTTCTTATGTTGTAAAAGTAGCTTTAATTTATTTCCTACATAAAACATTGTTTTAGAATCTTGACAAATTAAATCAGATTTATTTATTGTTCTTCATGAAAATGAAAAATTGATTGCACTTATAATCTATAGTCATAATACATATTGTTTACTGAACCTTCCTCTAAACTAAAAAAAAATCAATCTTTAAATATGTATTCTCTAATATATACCATGTATTTTTTTTTTTAATGTCGAGCAAGTTTTTAAACTTTTAATCTCTTTTATTATAAAAAGTTGCTTAGCTTCATTTTTCTACATAATTTGTTTTAGAATCTTGATGATAAATCAATTGTCAAAAAGTTACCATTAATTTTAAAGCTTAGTTAGGAATGCATCAGATCTCCTTTCCACAACTTTAAATTATTATTTAGTTTTTCAAGCTTTTAACATATTAAGAAATATAATAACTATTTATAATATGATTGGATAAAGATCTAGAATTGTTTTTAAAGAACAACTTCCTCAAGACCGGCCTAATTCAATGACTAGAGTTTTACAAAAAAAAAAATGCATTATTTAAAAAATTAGAATTTCTAAGAAATATATATTTGGGAATGTAGAAGCACACTACAGGTTAAACAATTAGATAAATATTTATATTCAGTAATTAAGTTTTATAATATTTTAATGAAATAACCATTATACAAATTTTGATGTAATATAAATACTTATAAAGCTTCTTTGTGGCCAAATTTTTTTTTCTTTTACCAAAAACATTCTAAGTTAAGGTGTTTGGCTAAGCTTTTAGAAGGATAAAAGTATTTTTGAGTAGGAGCAGAAGAATTTTTTGAGAAGCAGAAAAAATAGCTTCTCCCTAAAAGTATTTTTTCGGAATATATTTTTGAGAAAAATACACTTAAAAGCATTTTTTAAAAGCCTAGCCAATACTAATTACTGTTCAAAGGTACTTTTCAAATTAATCAACCAAATACAAGTTGCTTCTCACCAAAAGTACTTCTAAAAAAAGTATTTTTACGAAAAATACCTTTCAAAATAAACTGATTTTGGAAGTTTGGCCAAACAAGCTATTAGTGTCATTGGTCAATTGATAGTAAAATTTTATATTACTTGTATTTTAAAGAGATAGTAGGCGAGATACAACAACATAACTTATTTATATCTCATAACCATAATAAAATACTTTTAGTTACGAATGTTATATAACTAATTCAACTAAATTATCGTCTTTGCATGTATATAAGATACTAAAATTCAGCTATTGTTTCAATGTATGCACCAATTTATTATCTTGTATATATTCTATATTGATTGACACGAAAGACACTGCAACACACTTACACACACACATATATATTAAAAGAACAAAGGTCTTAACGGAATGTCGTTCGTCTTTTTTACCATTTAAAAATAGATTCACATTGCACAAAATGATCATTTAATTGTGGATTGGACTTCTTGGAATAATAATAAGCAGGTGTATCTCTGTGTGAGTGCATTTTTTGTTTCCCTATTTACCCTTCATTTGTGTTCTAGATTCACTAAAATTAAGTAATTGTATTGTTATCATCCTTTCTTTTTCTCTGAATCAATATTTTACAGCTAAATTTTTATCACAATTACAAAAATTAATATTATATACCTAACAATTTGTAGGAACGATACTGTTGGTATTGTATTAAAATGTTCGCACTTTGAAATCACATAAAACTGTTAAATTATTATTTGTTTTTTAATATTATTAAAATTTTAAAATCAGTTAGAGTATTAACTTACATAAATAGTTTTCTTCTTTGAACTACGTACTGAAGAATTACAGTGCACGTTATCTAATATTTGTACTCTAATTAACTACTTTTAGTTATCAAATAATTCCTTATTAAATTTTAGACCGTATTCTCACGTGGTGTATCAATCTTCAACGACTTAACAAAAACAAAAAAAATCTTATTGTATATCATCAAATTGACTTGGCCCAAATTAATTTAATATAATATAAGTTTTATGAAATTTTAAATTTCTTTTTCAAATATTTAGCAATAAGTTCTCGCTTTCATAAATTCAAAAGGAAATATTAAAATTTGATCACTTTTTTATTTCTTATTAATTCTTATTTTTTATGTTTTTATAGTTAAAAAAGCTACTTCTTTTGTTTATTTTAAACCGTGTTATATTGTTGAGGATTAAGATTTTTTTTTTTTTTGCTAAGACTTATTACTTCTACTAAGTACTTTTAATTATAGAAATTTTATTTTTATAATACCTATCATCTATAATTCAAAAATTAACAAATTGACATATTAAGACAAAATAAAACAGATTGACTTTCATATTGAGAAGTCTAATGGAAAGTAATTGAGATGGTATTTTTTTGATCTGTTTAATCAATGTAAATTCTTAAATTTGCAGAGCTTTTGATTCTGAATTATATCTATCTGTGACTCAACGTTATTCATTTTTAGACTTTATTTTACTATTTTCATGAGCTTATTTTTTATTTTATTTTATATCTCAAACAAATTATTTAAAACTATTTATTTAATTTTTATAATTTTGTACTCATTATTATAGGTTCACATGCAACGCGCTTACTCTAAATAAATTTTTACATTAGACAAAATCGTAATCAAATTATTTATCTAATATTTAAAAATTAAAATTAGCTAAAATTTTGCTTACTAAATATTTCTTTAGTTGAACTACTATATAGAAAATCATAATATTGAGGACTTTACAATCAATTAAATTTTACCTTATATCCTTTTATTATTCGAACTAATAGATAAATTTGATAATATCGAATGCAAATTGGCCAGTAATTAGAGTTTCAAAGGAAGTGAAATAAATTGATAAAAGCACATCAAACATCAATGATGACGTGAATGTGAAATTGGATCAAAATATTGGGTTTTAAACTGCATAGCAAAATTTTGCCTTCAGGTACCCTGCATATGTTTTTTCCTTTTTTATATTCATGTTCCTTTAAAATTTACACTTCTAAAATTTAAGTCATTTGCTTGTTTTTTAATATTTAGAACTTTGACATTAACTAATATTTTGAAGAATCTCTCTTTATTTAGATTATTATTTTCATATAATTCTAACGGATTAAATGTTTAGAACTTTAGCATTAACTAAAATTTTGAAGACTAATCTCTCTTTATTTGAATTATTTTTCATCATAGAATTCTAATTAACCAATTAATTTTATATAATTAATTATCTTAGTAAAAAAGAAAGACTAAGTAAAAGCTTATATAAACTTGATAATGTCGGTTGGCCGTCATCTAATTTTTCCTATTTTTAATTATACGTTTATAATCGGCCGTAGAATTAAAATCAAGCAATTAAGTATATTTTAATTATCATAGTTAAAAAAATGAGAAAGATCTTTTGCGAAAATTAAGTTTGATTCTATACGTATACAATAGTATGTCTATAACCCTTTAATCAAACTATTATTCTATATAAATTTGTAGTGAACTGTAAATACATATTGTAATAATATAAATACTATAATCATATATAAATTATTTCAATATTATAATTATATTTTTTAACTCAACATAAAATTTTAGAAATACTCTCAAAATGACACTTAACAATTGTACACTAAGTATACATTTTTATGATTTTTTTTATGTTTATACTTGGTGATATGGGGTACACGCGCTGCTTTTTAAAATAGAGTTCACACTAGACAACATAGTCATTTGATAAGTTTTCTAGCTAATATTTAGGAGTTTGAAATTAAATAGGATTTCTTACTTATTATAAATTTCCTTACTTGAATTAAGTAAGAGGTCCCTACATTTAGGACTTTAAAATTATTAAAATTTTATCTTATATGAATTTAAAATTAAAGTATAATTAAATAATACCAAATATTTATATGTTTTACCTTATATATGAATTTTCTACAATTAAACTTTTTTAGCTCAAAAAAATTGTATAATCATGCTAAATTTCAGGTGAACAATTATGATGTAAACAAAATAAAATAAAGAAAAAAATTAAAGCAAGAGGAAGTAGTTCGCTTTGTCTTTTATTTGTATCAGTATGTAACCCATAAATGTTATGAATATTCTATGTGAGATTGGTCTATTGGCTATTAATTTTATTTTGATCGATAATTTTCTTAGATATAAATATTAAAGATATTAAAATGTTATTAAAAAATAATTACAAAAATATTTTATAATATCAAGAGAAAGAGAGAGAAAAGTGATTGACAAAAGTCATTTACTAATGCTACTTTAAACATAAAGTGCAAAAGTTTGATTTTTTATCATTTGACAAAAAAAATTGGATAAAATTAGTTATAATTAAATATTTATTTTATGCTATGAGCTAATATTAATAATTTAAATCCTCAAAAATAAAATATTTTCATTAGTGGTTAAAAAAGATAATTAAGTATTTGAATTGACCTTTTTTTCGGATTTGAATTACCTAACTAGAAAAATAATCCAATTTTATTCTTTTCAAATTTATCATATATGTAAAATTATTTTTCAAGTTATCTTAAACTACATAAATTATTTTTCAAATAAAGATCATCGGCGATAAAAGAAATCAGAATATAACATAAAACTAATTATATTATTAAAAATTAAATTAGTTAATGCAAACTCTAAGAAATAAGGATGAAATAGTAGAAACCAAAATGTATTCATACAGAGGTATCAGGTGAGATATAATTTAACGTATTTGTAAATTATATTATAAGAGATGTATAATTACAAAATAATATATAACTAATTTAACTAAATTCATTATCGATGCATATTTAAAAGGTATTTAATATAATTACTATGAGAAAAATTATTGTTATCATTTAACCATATATTGCATTTTATAACGTCAATGTAAATATTTGTAATTGATTGCATCGTATACTAGTAAAGTGCTAAGTAAATAAATAATCAATTAAAAGCTGATTAATAGCTTTTCTTCTCCACTTTAGTCTTTACTTCTGCTCCTCGATTTCCCAATTATTAGGGCGTTTTTGATTCGTTGTTTTCCAATCAGTTGAAATATGGAGAAAATCAGGAAAGCATCTCATGCTGGTTCGTGGTACACTGATCATCGTAAGTTCCGCCAATCGATTTCTCTTCCGGATTTCACTTTTTTTTTTTCAATTTAATTGTATTTTATTGAACAGATTAATCCTCGTGTATCTTCGTGTAAGCTGATGTGAAAAATAGCAAAGACTGTAACTTTTGCCTAATTAAGGTCTACTTTTGTTGTTACTTTGATTATTACTGTGTTTAATTGGATGAAAAGTAGTGAAATTGGAGGTTTTGCTTGTTTAAATTGAGCCTGGTTTCCCGGTAACAGCAAAGTTATTCTTTTAATAAATTGTGCATTAGTGAAGAAGCATTTATTCAAAGAACTTTTTATTTCTTTCAAAAAGATGATTTTGTTTTTGATTTTCAAAAAAATTCTTTGAATAAGTTGTGTACTAGTGAAGAAGCATGGGTGAAAAAAAAAGAAGCAGCATTGACTATCTCTGAGAATCTGGTGTAATGCGACAAACATAGGGCAGAAATATGACCAACAATGAGATTTATTATGTATTACTAATGTGGTTATACCGAGCTTCATTATGTATTTCCAATGTGGTTATGTCAATCAGTCAACCATACTCAACCATACTGTATCCCATATTAATTGGCGTCCGTTATGTAAATTCATTGTATCTATTTTGCTATATTCACATGTTATGATTCTAATAAACAGAGGGTTTATTGTTGTTGGACTATTTTTATGTTGGCCGACAACCTATCGCAACCAGCGTCCGAGTTTGGGATTGGCTATTGCTAATGTGGTTATGCTTAAAAAGGCTGTTGTAAGCTACATTTTGGACTTACATGTTGTAGTTAGAAGCAATGTGACGCATTAGCAATTTTACGCCCATAAAATGAGTCACACTGCTGATTCTGTTATGCTACGAAAAATCGGATATAAGCTAAAGATCTGATTCAGAAGCAAGTTGCCGGAGATTCCAAGCTAAAAAAGTAGAGATTTAAATATATTTCCTCTTTATGTCTTTATGCAATCTAGCATAGGGTCCTAAAACGTATAGCCAAAGGTCCCTTTTCTCAATATCATTTGTCCTTTGTTGTTGATATTGCTTGTTTTTATTGTTTCTTTTCATCTTTCTTGAGCCGAGGGTCTTTCGGATTAGTGTCTTTACCTTCCCATAGGGTAAGGTCTGCGTACACACTACCCTCCACAGACTCCCCTTGTGGGATTCCACTGGGTTTTGTTGTTGTTGTTGTTGTTATTTTTCATGGGTTTCTCTTTCTTTTTATTATTATTATTATTATTTTTTAATTAAGTAGAACATTTGGGATTTGGTTATGCTGGTTGTTTACAAAAATACTAGAATTGGCCAATAGCATGGTGTACAAATCAATCCTTTGTGTCCTCGTCATATCGTTCATTCCGCTCATTACTCTAAATCAACCAATTGGTTGGCACATACTCCTCCGTCCCAATATATATGACATTCTTTCAATTTTAGTGAGTCACAAGATGCTTCACACCAGTAGCTTAATAATATTAATTTATACAATTTTCTTAAGTTTCAAGAGTTCAAATTTATTTAACTAATCAAATCTAAAATTTGTATTGATGCTTTTTCCCTCGGACTAAAATTTCAATTGTTACCTCAACATTTCCAACCACTACTACTCATGTAACACACAAGTCACATATATCTCAAGCTCCATGCTGAATGATATGGTGTCACCTGAAATGAGATGGAAGGACTGGTAGAAAAGCCAAATACTGATGCTTTTAGGGGAAGTTATTCCCATTCTCATTATACATTGATGCTTTGCTATTTTCCTTGCCAGCCCAAGAACTGGCAGAACAGCTTGATGGCTGGCTGAGAGCTGCTGGCTTAACAAAGTCTTCTGATGTACGAGGTGTAATTGCACCGTGAGTTATCTCCATTTGCTGTCAATATATTATCGATTGCATCCCATATGTGGTTCTAACTGGTTATGTTAAACTCACTAGTCATGCAGGCTATTCATATTCTGGTCATGCAGCAGCTTATGCATTTGGGAACATAGATCCGACCAGCATGTGAGTTTACTATGTGCTCTTTCCATTCTGATTTTCTTTCGAACGTGAAAACCCACATGCACATTAACAAAAGCTTTTTTTTAGGAATTTCTTTTTAAAAGTGGGATAGTTACTAGCTACAAGTGATTTCCTCCATCCTCATATTACCAACCAAGGTTGACTCAAGGGGCTATTAAAGTGACGAAACATTGAATGTTCTATTATGTTCCATTTTTTAAAAGAGACATCTAGTAGTTGGAACATGTGAAACTTACAAAGAATACATCAAGTTCAAAATGTTATACAACAGTACTCCCTCTCTATCCCAAATTGTCTTTGCACTCCTGAGAGTAATTTAAAACTTTGAGTGATTGTTTTACATATTATTAATATCCTGAAAGGAAAAGAAGAACTTTTTTCTTGTGTGTCTCCTGTTGAGCTTTTCTAAATATTGGTTGTGTATGACAAAGTGATCTTTCTCTTTTCACTTTGGAGAATTGCTTAAATAGGTCCTTTAAAAGCGGAGTGTACAGCAATTTGGGATGGGGGGAGGGGATATACTTTGATTTTATCATGATAGACAACTTGCTACCTGAAGAAAGAGCTTACTAATTTTGACGGATTTATGGGAAGTAGCTGGTCATTCTTTTCGGTGAGGACTAAAATAAGATGTAGGTCAAAGAAAAATTTGATCTAGGGAGTATTTGAATAACCACTACATGAGATATAGAATACTTTGAGCTCATTGCCTTAAATACTTTTAACTCTTTGTTTTACAGTTCTCGGGTATTTCTACTTGGTCCATCTCACCACTATTATACTCCAAAATGTGCACTTTCAAGAGCCACAGTTTACAAGACTCCTATAGGAGATCTGCCCATTGATGTAGAAGGTATTGCAAACTTCTTTTTTTTTTTGCATCTTCATCTGTAAGACAAAACCTATAAAAAGTTCAGATAGTTGCTATTTGCATAATCCAGGAAAGAACTCTGCAGAAAAGATTTGGAATGGAAGAAGTGGAGGTCTAATCTAAAATTTCTCTTTATTGCTTGATTTGACTTGCAAGGGCTTATCCCTGATGTATGCTAGTTGACAAATTAACGCTTTTTTCTTTCATTCTTCCAGCTTCATGGCACGTTTGTCAAACCACTAGTTATTATTTATCTTCCAATTGTTTTGTCGCTATGTTCATGGTGCTGCATATTGCACATACTAAAGTAATGATTCTCTGTTTGCAAATTTATAATTGTTTCTATACTATGTACTCTGAAAAAGAGTAAGCAAATAATCAACTGAATTCTTCAAATAATGAACAAGACAGTTATACCATAACATATAGTCTTATATATCAATTGCATTTGTCTAACAGACTAACTTCACACTGGCTGGCAAGAGTTATGTAATTACTCAAAGAATAGTTCCGAGAAATTTGGGATTTTAGGTCTCCTAATAAGTGATAGCTGCTAAGATTAGAAGATTAACTTAAGCAATGAGGAATGAGCTCTGTATGCTGCTATTGGGGAAAATGTGGGAAGATACTCATATACCTAGAAAGAGGCTACAGCTAATGGATATGACAATTTGATAATTACCATCAGACATACTATTAGCCCCCACCACTCGTTTAGCGTAAGGAAGTATGACACGTGAAGTGTGGGTCGGGTGCACGTCATGAGTTCAGGTCTGTTGCTGACAGGGGCCTGGTATATAAGCAGAAGCAGGTTCGAGGAACAAGCTTATCTCCCTAGAGATTCTAACTTGTGGGCCAACTATAACTATTTGTGGGCATAATATATCGAAACCTAACAATTTTCAAAGTAGATTTGTAATTTGTTAGACAGCCTCTTGGATTTAGGCGTAGACACTCTTATGTTTATAAACACTGAGATAAAATGACACAACTATAACAGAAATTAAAGTAGACCTTGACACTGCACTCTTCAGAAACTTTAAGGATAAGTATATTGGTGCACATTATACGAGGGTCAATCTGCAAATTCTGGTCCTCTGCACTTGACTTCTGACAGTTAAAGCAATTAGCACACTAGGAGAGGGATTTAAAAATAAAGGCAGTTGAAACACAATCTTAACAAGCGATCAGCACTCTATTGTTCTGCTTATTTACGTGTGTAGTAAAAATGTTAACAAGCTTCTCCTTCGTGTATGTTTTTCATTTTCTTCATGGCAACTTTTAAACAACTCTCATATATAACAAAACTTGGTTTAATACCAGTAAATGACGAGCTAAAAGCTACGGGGAAATTTGAATACATGGATCTTCGAGTTGATGAAGCTGAACATAGCATGGAAATGCACCTTCCATATCTTGCTAAAGTTTTCCAAGGGTATGCTTTTCTAAATTAAATTTCACTTATGCGATGGTTTATTCAGAGATAACTGTAAAAGTTAATACCACAGGTATCCAGTGAAAATTGTGCCTATTTTGGTTGGGTCTCTTAGTGCTGAAAATGAAGCTCTTTATGGACGGTTACTCGCAAAATATGTAGATGACCCAAAGAATTTCTTCTCAGTGTCTTCGGATTTTTGTCATTGGGGTTCAAGGTGAGTTTGATTTACCGATGTTGCATGTAGTTATATCTTGATCATATACAGAAAATATGATCCTTATTCTGATGGCAATTATCCTTGTTGGTGCTGCATGAATTCTATTTGGTCTCATTGAAATAATTGGGAAATTTACCTGAAGACCGAACTTGAATTAGTTATTTTTGGTGCATTGGGATCTTTAAGGATTGATTGGTAGATCTCAGACTGACTAAAGATGGGCAGAAATCTGGAAGTTTAATAATCTGATCCACATTACACTTGTGTTTGATAATAATGGTCCAAACAGGAAAGCAGAACAATTATATATTAGACAAATATAGCTGCAATAAACTGATTATGAATTTATTTAACCATACTGGTTCACGTAAAGCTTTGTCTCATCGAAGACGCATTTCAATTCTAGCTTCTAAAAAAAGATGGTAAGTGCATGGTATCTGATAAATTCTGGTCATGATTCATTGCTTCTAGATGGACTATCAAGGCCAAAAAAAAAAAAAAGAAGAAAAAAAAGAAAATGTGTTTGCATTATAATGTTTCTTAGTCTGATGATGGATTCTGATTTTACTTAATACATATATTCCTTGGAATCGTTCTTTACACCAATTGGGCTTTTAATTCTTAGGTTCAACTACATGCATTATGACAAAAGCCATGGAGCTATTTACAAATCTATTGAGGCCTTGGATAAAATGGGTATGGATATTATAGAAACAGGAGACCCGGATGCATTTAAACAGTACCTGTCAGAGACGGACAACACCATTTGTGGACGCCATCCAATTAGCGTTTTTCTCCACGTAAGTCTCCTCTTTTTTTGATAAATTGTTTTTTTCTGAAAGGTGTTGCCTCCTGTTGTCTATGTGGTTGTCATACAATCTTTTTCCAGGATTAGTTATGTTTCAATAAACTTGTTGATTTACCTATGTCAAGCTGGGTTGGGGTGTTCGCTTTACTTTATTATGTTGTCTGGTTCACTAATTATGTTATCCTCTTAATGTCTTTTAACTTCTATTTTTCACCCATGTAGATGCTGAAAAACTCATCGACTAAGATAAAGATTAGATTCCTTCGGTATGAACAATCGAGCCAGTGCAAATCTATGAGAGACAGCAGCGTAAGCTATGCATCTGCAGTGGGGAAAATTGATGCTTGAACTTTATTGTTACAGAAATTAATTCTCTTTGGAGAAGCTAATTATGTGGATTTTAGTCAAACTGACAGTGTAATCTAACAATATCTGCCTCTGACATTGGACCATCTTATTCTGGGTTCCGTTATTTAAAATTTCATACTACTAAATTATTAGCCCCATAAGTTAAAGAGTTCCTTGATGTAATTGCTCTGTATAGGTTTGCGTAGGAAGAGATGCGTATGTCTCTTTATGTATTTGATGTTGGAGTAACTTACTATATTGAGACTAGCGCCATTCTCTTCAAATGAATTAGGTCTTTTAAAAAAAAGTAAAAAAGAAACTAATACCTAAGAAATAATTCAAACACATTTTGTTTCCTCGTACTTAAAGACATGCTCGCTTTTGATTGTTCATAAAGCTCTCAAGATTATAGGAAAATGAAAGTTTTTTCGAATGCACCCGAAAATATTTTCACAGTTTTTAGTGGCCATGCTTTTAAAATTGTTTTTTCATTACATAAGGCTTAGGAAAGGACCAAAAATGCTCTTAACCTATTAGATTGGGCTTATATATGCCTTTTGTTTTGGGTTTTTTCACTTCTAGTCCGCGCCTGAATTATTTACAGAGCCGAAAAAATATATAAAATTTACATAATTTTTGTATATAACACATAAAATGTGTGTGTGTATGACTGTATGTATATATATGTATATATATATATATATATATACACATATAAAATATATATTTTTTCGATTATTATTTTGAGAACGACTATCCAGTGTCAATTTTTCTTTTGTTCACTTATCGGCTCATAGAAGTCTTGGCAGTCATGGGATAAATACCTATGAATAATTAAAAATATTTAAATATGATCCTCGCACTAACATGAAAGTTGTGTCGGGGTTTCTTTTTGGACCTTCCTAATTGTTTAAGGGTATATTTGGACTTTTAAAATTATTCAAGGTAGACTTCAAATTATTGCACTTGCTCTGGCGTAAGACACAACTGTTGAAAAATATCAAAAAGTAAAAGCTAAAAAATAAGATTATTAGGGGAGTTTTGTTTCTTTTGAATGAGCATTTCTAGTACTAGTCAATTATCAGAAATGATTTTTAATCTTTAAATAAAACTAATTTATATTTTATTAACTTCATGTGTTTTTTATTCTTGAATGGATAATTTTAATCTCTGTTTTCACACATATTCACAACAACACAATATTTAAAATATGTTCATAAACAATTGAAAAGGTTCAAATATTTAGTGTGAGAGGCAGGTTTGATTTAAAAAAAAAATTATTTATGAGTATATTTGAGCAAAAAGACAACAGTGTGAACTTTTATGAGTGAACAGGGGAACGGAGGACATATATATGGTGGTCATTTTATTTCGACCTTTCCGGACATAACGAAAGAAGGGAAAAGATTCTTTAACTGTCACAAGTCCTAGAAGTGCTTGATAAATGCCGGTAAATTCTAATACTGCAGAAGAAATTAAATGAAGTACTCCAAATAGAAAAGATATAAAGGTGTCTATAACTTCTCCCCCGGGACCTACCCCCAACCTAGAGTAGCTAGATGGAGAAGTAAAATTAATCATTGTTCATACATAGGCTTCTCTGGTACGAAATGAGCCACTTCAAATAGGTTTATTGCTCCGGCACAAAATACGATTAATCCAGCATTGGCTACATGAACCCTTATAGTTTACCGGATAAATTGATAAGTCGGGCATTCCCGGCCCATCAAGCGAAACGAATGATTTCTTCGTCACGACCAGCTAAGGCTAAAGTTCCATTAAAGAGCGTTTTCACGTGGTAGAATCTTTATATATATATGTGTGTGTGTGTGCGCGCGCGCGCGTGTCTTCATAACAAATGTTTTGAAATGGTTCTGTATTCATAACAGGTTTTGGATTGATCCTGTATTCATAACGAATTTTGGATTGGTATTGCAACAACAAAATATTCTAGGATTGGTGACGATCCTATTCGATACAATTGAAAATAGAAGAAAGCCTCTCTTCTAATATTATTGTTCCCTTCTTCTAGATATATTTCTATGTAATTGAAATGACTTGATCAAGTGCATTGATTCATTCAGTTACTGGACATGCATATGTTTCTCACTTGTCATGGAAATCTAGCTTGGCTACTAATATATCGTGGAAACACTTAGAGTTGTCCGTGGAAAATTTTCTTTTATGTGTTCTATAATATTTGTCAGATTCCATCATGATTTATTACAAGTTATATGCTGTAAATTTAAAGCCTATAAATATATTGATAATTCTGAGGATGGCTCTCTCGTTTAAAGAAGAGGATTTTAACATTCATTTTATTTGGAAGATGAGAGGATAAATGGTAGCTGGCAGATGTGAATGCTTAATTATAAGATTTATTTGTCAATGAATCATAATAATTTCTTAATCAGTTTTTACATGGTTGTTACTACTTTGCTGATGGTGTACCAGTACCTAGAATTTATCGTGCAATAGTTATTTAAAATTGAAAACCTTGCATTAGAAAATATACTTGAATTATGGGTGTATTTGGTATAACGGAAAATATTTTCCTGGAAAACAAGTAGTAATCTTACTCATTTTTCGGTGTTTTGTACGCAAATTAAGAAAAATAACTTCTCAAGAGTATTCATAAATAATTTAGACACAATAAACATGAAGCCATAAACTTTCGAATCAACAATTTTCTGAACCCACAAATTTCATAAATTTCTGAATCGCTAAACTTTTGAACCCGCAAACTTTCGAATCCGAAAACTCTATAATTTCTAAACTTGCAAACTTCCAAACACATAAACCTCCGAACTCATAACTTTGGAACTCGTAAAATTTCGAACATGTAAACTGAAAAATGAAAAAAAAAAAAATGCAGGGGGAGGGGGGATGGTGGTGGTGCAGAAAAATAAAAAAACAGAAAACAGAAAATGATGCTCATGAAAAATGACAT